>BQNB010073555.1:4726-32078 GCA_026074375.1 Tanacetum coccineum
TTACCAATAAATGTTTTTACAAACTCACATGTATTCCTCACATGTACAAGTCCACACTTATTCTACACAACCTTTTAACCTATTCTTACTAATCACTTGTTTACCCTTCTTACCCAACAAGTGATCTCATCTCTTTCACACACACTCCAAACATCTTCTTCCTAAATAATCTCATAATCACATATGCCCACTCTTTCCTCCCTTATTGGCAATGTGATTAATAACCCAAATCAATCATTTGATTTCATCTTCTTCATCCTTCATACATATAAACCTTCACCAAATAAACCCCAAACCTTATCCTCAAAATGCTAGCTCACATTATCTTACACAATGTACTATCCTTGTACTTATGGTACTTCTATGTTCCCTACATTCCAAATAATATATCCTATATTTTTCAAAACATTCTCCACCACATATTTACTATTTACCTTCTTCTTCTATGAATTCAAATTTCACACACACACATACTCCTTCATCTTCACCCTTGATCAATCCATGTCAGCAATCCAAGTTCCCACACTCTTCTCATCTAAACCCTTGGATTGCTTCTCAAACAAACACACTTTCTCTTCTACCCTTGATTAATCCATCTCATCAATCCAAACTCTCTCATTCTCTTCTTAACCATTGGATTGATCTCTTATCTTAAACAAACACAACCTCTCTCACAAACATACACTTCTCACTCACACAACAAACACACCTCTCTTATCACCCTGAATCTTGCCATATCACATATCCTACTTACCTCTTTTCTTCACATCTTCACCCTCTATTTCAAACAAGATCAAGAGGCTCCCTTCTATCACATCATGACAACTCACACACACCTCATACATTTTTATCCAACATGTGCTTAGAAAATTTGAATTTCAAATTTCAAATCTTTCCCCCTTTCTCTCTAAGCAAAGAATATTCTAAGAATATTCTCTTGTATCCTAACTAGCCATTTCAAAACCTTAGTTGGATCCCAACTAAGCTAGTTAGACTTTGAGGAATACCTAAACTACCCATTTTTGATAATTCTTTTCTCTCTTTACAATATCAGATAAGCAAAATGCTTTTACTTCATAAACGTTTTATCAAATGGCTATTTAAGTTGGTTGACCTTGAGTGTAAGAATGATTGAAAGGTCATAACGTGAAGTACAATTTGGGGTTTAACAAGTGCGGGTATTTAAAATGCCAAAGTCCCGAAGAAACAAACTCGGGTATCTGGTGCGCTGGCCATGCGCTGACGCGTGGGCAACGCGCTAGGGGCGAATTGTTTTATAACAATTTGGAACTTTGGCCTATAAATACCCACCCTTAGCCTTTGTATTCCTCACCTCTTGCAAAGCATTCTTTCCTCTTTTTTCTCTTCTCTAATCCTCTAAGTCTAAACATCAAGTGTTCTTAATTTTCTCATCTATCATCCATTGAAGAACACACATCTACGCAAAAGAGCCATATAAGTGCTTAATCCACACTTATGTGTTTTGTCGAGGGTCTTCTTTCTCATACCCTTTCTATTAGAATCGAGTCTCTAGTTTAGGTTAGGACTTGGTTCAATCATCTATCTTTCAAACTATCAAGTTGTAAGGAAAGTCTTGTATCCGTGGGATCAAACTTAGATCATTGGGAATCGAGTTGGGGTTTGATAAGCTTCTAAGGGGAAGGCTTTTAGAGTTATAGGTTAAGTCGAATCACGGGTTCTTAGGGGTGGATTCCGAGGGCAGAATACCGTAGGTAGTAACTCTTCTGTGTGAGCGTCGGTCTTTGTTGAAATCCGATGAAGTTAAATTGTAATACGGTTTGTAGTCCACCATAAGGATTCTACTAGGAATAGTATCGGTGTCGTGGATTTGCAACTGGATGTACGGAAGGATTAAACCCCCATTCCCTAACCAGTATATATCGTGGTGTCTCTCTCTATCTATCTATCTATCTACTTATTGTTTCTTTGCTAAGTCGATCATCACACCACTCGGCTCTTTCAAGACTTGAAGTTTTATAAAATTTAAAGAAGTCAAGAAAACCGTATTCATCCCCCCCCCTCTTATGGTTCTACAATTGGTATCAGAGCGGCTTACTCAAGTTTTCAAGCGTTAAAACCTTCCTAGGAAGTCATTTTAAGTTGAAAACTTCATTTTTAAAAATTCAAAATCCTAACTCCTATTTTTGAAAAAGTTAAGTAAAGATCTATGGCTCAAGAGAACTATGTTGAGGGGTGTTCTATGCAAAGACCACCTTTGCTAGAACCAAATGAGTTTTGCTTATGGAAAGCCCGCTTTGAGACTTATGTTAAGTCCAAATATATTGACTTGTGGCAAGTCATTCAAAACGGCGATTTCTATTTCGAAGTTGAAGACTCAGAAATGAAGTTAATGAAGGAGACGTCATATGAGCTTCGTTAGGATGAGCAAAATAAGAAACTTGGGAAGAATAATAAAGCCAAGATGACTCTTTACAATGACCTATCGTGTAAAGAGTATAAAAGAGTCTTCATGTGTAAAACTGCCAAGGAGGTTTGGCATACACTGATCATTACTCACCAAGGCAATTCACAAGTCAAGAATTGCAAGATTGATCTTCTCACTCAAGAATACGAGAAGTTCTCAATCTCAAATGAAGAAGCCATTGATAGCGGCTTCACACGATTCAACGCTATTGTGACTAGTCTAAAATCTTTGGATCCGGACTATTCTAACAAGAATCACGTAAGGAAGTTTCTTCGCGCTCTCCCTTTAAAATGGAGAGCCAAGGTGACGGACATTGAAGAAGCCAAAGAGTTGGCTACTCTTCCTCTTGACCAGCTAGTCAGAAACCTCAATGTCTATGAAATGATCTTAGAAAATGATGGCGTGGTTTCCAAGACCACTACAAAAGATAAGGTCAAATCTCTAGCTCTTAAGCTAAAGTCACTAGAGATCAAACTAGTGATGATAGTGATAGTCAAGACGAAAGTAATGAAGACGTAGATGAAGAAGAAGCCGAAGCATTTAATTTGTTAGCTAGGAACTTCAGCAAGGGTAATCGATTCGGGCGCGTCAATCGATTTGGTAATAGTGCCAATAAGTTTGGAAGAGGCCGTGGAAATAGCTTTGGCAACAAAGGTGGTGAAAGCTCAAAGCCAAAAGGGGCTTGTTACAATTACGGGATAGAAGGCCACTTTACTAGTGAGTGTAAAAAGCCGAAAGAGAAAAATGATTTTATTGGAGGAGCATGGAGCGATAGTGAAGACGACGGCGAACATCAAAACGACGCACCATGTCTCATGGCGATCGACTCACAAGATGTAGTATCCAAACCATCTAGTTCAAATAATGATTTAAATATTATTGATTTACAAAAGGAGAATGAAGAACTCCTAAAGTTTAACAAAGATTTTGCTAAAACATTTGAAAAACTCTTAAATGAAAAACGATCTCTTAAAAAAGAGAACTCAAAACTTTCAAGCAATACAACAACCAAAGGTCTTCATATCATCAACATCACCTTCCAAAGGAGAGAAAACTCCTGCCCAAATCAAAGGGTAAAAATACCTTGGAGCATTGAACCAAACTTTCAAAACTCTTATGATTTTCAAAACAATCTTTGGTTTGCGTTCTCAAGGTACGACCTACATAAACTATGTGCTTTACTACAAGACCTAAGAATGGTTAACTTGGGCACCATATTTGCTAACCACAACGGCCCCATAAAACAATAGGTACCACGACCTCCAATAGTGTTTGTAAAAGAAAGTCAAAATGGAAATTCCTCAAATAGCTTTGTTAAACCCATAGTACCTCAAACTCATTTTGCAAACACTCGAGGTTCCCAAGCACCCATTAGAAGAGTGGAACAAGACACTAAGAATATCTTCTGGGCTCACATAATGGACTTGGATACACTCAACCTCGAGTTGACCATAGACCTCTTTTACCCACACCAAATATGAGACCTTCAAACTCATATAATCGAAGTCCTTCTTTTCAAAATAACCACTCTTTAGAAAGAAGAAATTTTTACAACAACCAAATTTCTTCATATCATCAACATAGCACCTTACAAAGGAGAGAAAACTCCTACCTAGATCAAAGGCTAAAAACACCTTGGAGCATTGGACCAAACTTTCAAAACTCCCATGACTTTCAAAATAATCCTTGGTCGCGTTCTCGAGGTACGACCTACACAAACTATGTGCATTACTTCAAGACCCAAGAATGGTTAACTTGGGCACCATATTTGCTAACCATAATGGACCCAAGAAATAATGGGTACCACGACCTTGAATTTATATTTGCTTATAGGTGTGTCTTAAATGCGATCAACTACCGGACGATTAGATTATGGATAGTGGTTGTACTAAGAACATGACCGGGAATAAGAGATTGTTTACTTTGTACAAGTTGTATGATGGTGGACATGTCGTATTTGGGAGAAACCTAAAGGGCAAGGTCGTCGATAAAGGTAACATTGCTCATGACTCCATTACAATTACCAATGTTGAGCATGTTAGGGGTCTAGCTTTTACCTTGATTAGCGTAGGTCAATTATGTGATGATGATTATGTAGTTAGTTTTACTAAAGTAGATTGTACTATTAGTCAAAATGGTAAAACACTAGCTAAAGTTCATAGGAGAAATTGTCTATATACTTGCAAATTGGGAGATAACTCCAAACAACAAATTTGTCTTGCATCTGTAGTGGATAATGCTTTAGCATAGGAGGTTAGGTCATGCCAATATGCAGTTAGTTCAAACTTAGCTTCCAACAAGCTAGTAAGGAACCTACCAAAGTTAAGCTTTAAAAGACACTTTTGTAATACATGTGGTCTAGGGAGTCAAGGTAATGCAAACAATTTGACTAGGAATGAAGTATCAACTACTAGGGTTTTAGAGTTGTTACACTTAGATTTTTTTGTCCATCTGCAATTTAAAGATACGGATGCAACTTCTACACTTTAATAATTGTAGATGATCACTCAAATTACACTTGGGATGTGTTCATGAAATCTAAGGATGATGTCTTAGAAAAATTTAAAATCTTGTGTAAAATACTTGAAAACCTACATGATTATTCTATTGCTTTAATTGTAACCAATCATCGTAATGAATTTGATAAATTGCAATTTGGGAACTTTTGTAAACAACATGGAATGTTTTATAACTTGTCAGGCTTGTTCACTTCTCAATCAATTAAGATTGTTGAAAGAACACATCGCAAGTTAATAAAGATAAGTCGTGCTATGTGAGACGAGCAATCCATTCCATAAAAGTTTTGGTGTCATGCATTAGATATGGCAACCTACATTTTTAATAGGGTCTATATTAGAAAATTCATTAATAAAACACCCTACGAAATTCTTAGAAATAGGAAGCCGTCATTAGAGTACTTTAGGATCTTTGGTTGTAAAGTATTTATACTTACACTAAAGTACATTTCACCAAGTTAATCCAAAGTCGTACGAATGTGTGTTTTTAAGATACTCTCAAACTAATCAAGCTTACATAATGCTTAACAAGGAAACAATGAGAATTGAGGAATATCTCATTGTTACCTTTAATGAGATCTTGCCCAAGCCCAAGTCATCTCCTTCAGTAGAAGATGATATGATCGATGAACCTGTAGTTCAAGATCTCAATGGGTCATCATCATTACAAGTTAATGTATCAGACGAAGGCTATCCTAAGAGTGTAAAAGAAGCTTAAGGTCACCCAATAAAACAAGTAATTAGTGAGTTGAATGAGAGAACACTTAGGTCTCAAACAAAACAAGCTTAGGATTTTTGCATGACATTTTCTAAAGTCCAAATTGCATGAGTCTAGTTGAGGTTGTTCATGGTTGACATGCACCATAGGATATTGATTTGAGTGAGGTGTTAGAGAATATTTAAAGGTGAAGTCTAGAGGTTGTTTGCATACCCTTTTAGAGATAATTGTGCTCTTAGAGCTTATGTGCTTATGTGTTTTATGTTAGGACTTAAGTGAAATGCATGGAAGTTAAGCAACATTCTTGTTTTAACGAGATGAATGATAGATGTTAATGCAATATTCAAACTATGGTTGATATTATCTCAGAATCTACATGTCAAACTTATGTGCAATGAACAATAAATTTGATCTACATCTTGTCAATACTGTAATAATCATCGCCTGATATATTTAAATATGTAAAATTAACTTATTCACAACATTGCATGTCCCATTCCCCATGATGGACATGAAAGATTAAATAAACAAATTCATTGACAAAATCACTTTAGATCACAACTCATCCTTGTGTTGAAAATGTTGTATTTGTGTCTAAATTTGTATTTATATGTTGATTACATGATTGTGGATTAGGCTTTCCAATTCATCCCAGATATTAATAGAAAAGAAAAGAAAAGAAAAGAACTTGATGTAAACATACAAACTACTCACGTAGTTAAAGAGAATTCTTAATTGAATTCGGTATGGTATTTGATAGATATAAAAAACATACAAATATTACACTACACTAGAAAGTTTAGAGAGAGGGAGATAGGTGACGAGTAAGAGAGGAGAGGGAGAGGAGAGAAAGAATAAAATATTAGATTAAGAAAAAAAAATCACCACCCTAATTCCTTCTATTAGCCCTCCTTTTATAGGAAGGAATGAGGGACTAAGAAACAATTAGGATATTGTACTTATTACACACTAGTCCTTCCTTATTTGCATAAATTAATCCCTAGACTATTAATACTAGATAAATGGCCATGTAATTAACACTTTTTTGTGTTTCTAACAATCTCCCCATAAGGGGTGATTACATAGGCCTTACAAAAGTACAGGGATAAACAGTCTTGGGTCTTCCTCCAACATACTCCATGTTAGAAATAAAGAATGAACTACTTGTAGCACTATTATAAAGTGCAGGGACTAGTTGTGTCAAGATAGAAAAGTCACCAATCTAATAAGATTATAAATAAGATATTTATGATAGATTGTATGTAACAAATTGATTCAATCAAAAAGCAAGTTATGTAATTTCTCTCTCTAAACTCACACAACTAAACAACTGGATTTACAACATAGTCATCAATCAAGATATTATATGTTTACTATGTGGTATCAGAGCCAAAATGATTACGGACTTAGTTGCTTATTCTAAGGTGTTTTGATCGTGATTTGTGGAGATCGAGAAATTGCTTTATTTTGAGTTGTATTGAGCTTTCAGCCTTATTTTTCAACTTATTTTCGTGCTTATTTGTGCTTATCAGTTCATATTTTCATCTTATTTGTGCTTAATTGTGCTTAATTGTGCTTATCAGCTTGTTTTCGGCTTATTTCATCAGCTTATTGCTTATTTTGAGTGCTTATTTGGATTTGTTCAGCTTTTTACGTCCAGATTGCTTAATTCTTGTGCTTATTGCTTGTTTAGATCTAAGTGCTTATCAGTTCAGGTAGAATTTTAGCTTATTCATCTTATTTTGAATGCTTATCAGATGATATATAGATTAAATGTTCAAAAACTGCTTAATCGGTTGCTTATTTGTGGATTTAGAGCCTTTTCTGTAAAGATCAGCCTATTCAAGTGCTTATAAAGGTTCAAAAGAGCTTATCAGTTTGCTTATCTGCTTATTTCGGTGCTTATCTACTTATTTTGCTTTCAAAAACAATTATTCTAGATCTAACTGATTTCCAACTGATTTTAAAAAGTTTGACTTTCTGTTTTGGTCAAAAACGTGTTTTGGGGTATAAACGTGTTACTATTCACGCGCTTTCGGTACACGCATTTTTTTCTTCAGTTTGGTCAAAACGCGTTTCCAGCAAAATACGCATTTCCAAGTATAGGGCGATTTATACAAGAGATAAAGGGCGATTTATACAAGATATAAAGGGGGATTTATACAAGATATAAAGGGCGATTTTATACCATGATACATTGGGCGATTTATACCAAGTGTATTTGGCGATTTATACTAAGTGTATTCGGCGATTTATACCAGTATAAAGGGCGATTTATACCAGTATAAAGGATGATTTATACCAAGCATAGAGAGCGATTTATACCAAGCATAAAGGGCAATATATACAAGTATAGAGGGCGATATACACAAAGTGTATAGGGCGATTTATACCAAATACATAAGCCGACATATACCTCGTTTAACCCAAATCAAAACAAAAAAGAAGAGATTGAGCAGAACATATAAGATCTAAACAAGAAACCTAAACAAGCAACATATCTAAAAACAGAAAAAGGTTTCAAGATCTCAGATTTGTTCAAAGTATTTCAAAAGACCATTCAAGATATATTCTTTTTGAACATAAAACATCACAGATCTGTTTCAATAAAACAACATGCAACCTAAGATCTAACATCCAATCCATCTCATCAACAACAAATCCGACTTGATCTAAATCCCATTGATTGGAACCTTTTACCATATACATAAATATAAATAAATATATAAATATATATAACAAATAGGATAATATCAATGATAGTAGTATAGTAAACGGAAGTATCGGCTTCTCACTTCGTTATCCACAAAGTTTAAAACCGGATCCGGGTCGTTCTTCTCGACGAGGCGTGAATTTGAAAAGTCGAAACTCGGTTTGAATATCAATGCTTGAATGGAAAAGATATGGGGTTGAGTTTCAAAAACTACTAATAATATGCAAAAACGAATAAAAGAAAACCCTAAACAACAACAATTTAAGAAAAACGCGAAAACGGGAATTTAAACCTAAAACTACGGGAAAGCATAAGAAGGCATATGATTATCTTAAAATTCTACAGGAAGCATAAATAAGGCATAAGAATGAAATCCTAAGTCTACATGAACATAAAATTAAGGCAATTAGGCTTAAATCACAAAAACGAGAACGGGAATTAAAAATGAACGCGACTAAAAACCTAAAATATGAAAAATGAATCCTAAAGTGAATTTTTTACTTTTAATAAGCTATAAGTGACAAAAAAGAAAGAATAAAAAAAACTAGAATGAAAACAGAGTTAAATTAAGTTCAAAAACACGAAAACGAAAACCGGGCCCGAAACCCGTTCTTTAAAAATTAAAACTTTGCAAAAATGACCCTACAAAAGTTTTTCTATTTTTCCTAAGTGAAAAATGATAAAATAAAATTTTCTAAAAAAGAAAAATATTTTTTTGATTTTTATTTAATTTATTATAATTTAAAAACAGTTTTAAAGAAAATAAATGAAAACAAAATATCAAACGATTATGAAAAATTCTGAAAAATTCAAGGAAATTGCATTATACTACAAAGGTTCTAAGAAAAATTTGAAACTGAAAATTCAGCTTAAAAATAAGCTGTTATTAAGCTAAAATGGGCTGGATGCTTATTGGGCTGTTTGGGCTTATATATTTAAAGAAACAAACTCATACCGGATGAGCTATTGTAGCACAGCGGTATGAGTTTGTGAGTGTGGGTGGCTTTGAAAGGGGGAGGTCCAGGGTTCGAGCCTGGGCCTCTTCCTTTTTGTAAAACATTTTTTTTAATTTTTATTTTAAAAACTTAAAGAAAAGACAAAAATAAGCAAATTTAAAAATAACAACTTTTTATGAAAATGGGAAATAAGCACAGAAAAAGGGTGAAATAAGCTGGCAGTATTAACTATTTTGCTCTAAGGTATGTTTAGCTAAACTGTTGGCTTCCTTGGGGCAAAATAAGCAAAGGGCTAACCTAAATAAGTTAAGACAAATGATGGCCTACACTTAATAAGCAGGTATGAACACAAATAAGCACAAAAACACAGACATATAAGTAAGAAAAGTCAAATAAGCTTAAAGGCACAACTGGCAGACCAACAGCCCATAGGGGGAGCTTTTAAGCTTAATTTTAAGCACCATAATGTAACATTATGGCTATATCACTTATATAAGCTTAAAGCCAGTCCAAAAGGCTACTAGAATAAGCAATTGGAAAAGAGTTTGAAAACAAATAAGCCTTGAAAAAGTGCTTTCTCACTAAGCATAAGCTGAGTGGTTTTTTTTCTTTAAAAGACAAATGGGCTATTTGCAGCTTCAAAATAAGCTAGCAAATAAGCTTGAAAACTTAAAACAAGTTAAAACAGATGAAGAAGGACTCCTAATGAGCTTATGCTCCAAAGTTCAAGAGCTAAAAACAATTATATCATACCTAAATGTGCAATTGAAAAAGGGCTTTTGAAAACTTAAAAATTGCTTGACAGTTTTGGACAAAAACAAAAACAACAAATGCACCCTGAACCTACTCTTTTCCTACTGAATATTGACACTAAATGAAGTCTAAATTCTACCTTAAAAACAATTTTTAGCAACAATCACATTTAGACAGCTTGAAATGACTTTAAAATCTCAAATTTAGACAACATATTGACAAAACCTTAAAACTCAATTTAGACTTGCAAAACTTTTTTAAAACAGCTTATAATAACTTAATAGAGCTTATCAAAGTTGGCTGAATAACCCAAAAAGATTTTGTAACTTGTTTGACCCATTTTGAGACTTATCCCAAACACCCCCTTAAGTAATCACAATCCATTTTAAGCTGATTTTTTTGAAGAGTTAAACAAAGATACTTAAAGACAAATGATAACAAAGCAATACTAAGCAAAATTTTGCAGGCTACAAATAAGAATAAGCACTTAAAATAAGCAATAAGCAAATAGCAATTTCAAGCAAGTTTAGGCAGATTTAAGCAAAACTAAAAATAAAGGCAGATAAGCATCAAAGAAAGTCAATAAGTATAAAGACAAGCATAAATAAGCAGGATAAGCAACAATTAGCACAAAATAAGCAAAGCTACAGTGAAAATGCAAAAATATGAAAAAGAAGGCTTACAAAGAGTCCTTAGCTAGATGAGAATGAGTTTAAGGACTCCAACCAGTCCTTAAACAACCTATGTGTCTC
This sequence comes from Tanacetum coccineum, assembly GCA_026074375.1. NCBI lineage: Eukaryota > Viridiplantae > Streptophyta > Magnoliopsida > Asterales > Asteraceae > Tanacetum > Tanacetum coccineum. Next base: position 15,581 of record BQNB010073555.1, read on the forward strand.
CCAAGAGACTCTAACCCACGGCCATTGATAAGTGTAAAATATACATATCCGTTTGTATCTAAAATAACCCAAATAAACCCAAAACAGACCAAAAATGGCAAAAATATGCTTGTATTTGTGTTTTGTGTGTGCATGGATGTTGGATAAGTCAAAAATCACAAGATAACAAGTCAAAAGCGATGCAGGCCTTATATGGGACACGAGAATCAGACGAGTACAACAGCCAAAAAGGAGCCAGCCTCAGGCCCAATCCTTAGTCCTTTCTCTCATAACAACCTCAAGGACCAATTCTTGCAATTTCCAAAAGTTATTTATAAATTGAAAGTGATAAAGAAAGACATGGTCACAAAATGTTGTAAGCTTCAAAGTCTTCAGTTTTAACTGTCAGAATAGGGCGCCAAAGGTGTTATGTTCACCATCGTCTCGAGTTACCATCCTGTCAAAATCAATGGGGTTCTCTATCCTTTAAGGGCTAGATGGTCAATTAAGGAGCTCATAAGCACAAATGAAGGGACAAATCAGTCTTTATCAAAGGATTACTTAACTTCTCCCAATCAAGGGCCACGTCAACAATGGTGAAAGCACAAATCTATGTGGGTTTTTGTACTAAAATACTCACAAAAGAAGCACAAACGTCACATCAATGGAATGACACGCTGGCAATCCTTCAGTTGTACCTCGTTAAGAGTACGATCATACAGTTGCTGTTTTTTTCTGTATTTCTAATTTTGTGTCCACAGCTTGATAATAACAGCCCAAATGTGAAGCTCAAATGATTTAAGAAATGATTGGCCAGGATTGAAAGTTTGGAGAGCAGGGCTAGAGATCCTAGAAGCTTCCTTAAGTGCTATAAATAGAGGCCTTTTCTCACACACGTAAAAGAGTAGTTTTTAGTTTTAAGAAGTAGTAGCTTAATTTGAAATTTTTAGCTTAATTGTTTTAGCTTATTTTCCTTAAAATCGTTTTGTAATCTCTGTTCAGTAATGTAATCAAGGTTTCTAGTTAATAAAAATTCAGTGTTTACTTTAAATCTTCTTAAATCTCTTTTATATAAGCTCATAATAAGCTCTTTCAGTCTATAAGCTGAAATAGAGCTGTTTGAATTCGGTATTAATCTTATCTAAACCTTAAATCAGTTAAATCTATTATGGATCTTACTAAATTTGAGCTTTTGGAAGGGGATCTTAACTTGGAAGAGATCCCAAGGACTTTACTCTAGCTTATCTAATAAGCTAGAGAGCTCGTAGCTGCCTTTATTGGTTCCTCTTGTTTAGCTAGAGGAGTTTGTAAGTTTCTCTTTCATTTTCTTTTAAATTCTAGTTTTAAATAATGATATTATTGCTTGCTATGTTTAGATTTGCTTATTTGCTTATTCTCTTTGCTTATTAGTGTTTAAATATTTTAGTCTTATAGTTGTTTGTCCTAATCTGTTTTTGCTTATATAGTTATAGATCATTAGTTATTAATTTCTGTCATAAAAACTCATAAAACCCAAAAATATTAGTTTAAATAGTTTAGATCTTAGATTAAGGCTTATTCAGTTGTTTAATCATGATTATTAAGTTTGTTTTAAGCTAGTTTTTATCTGGTATTTAGTTTTTGTTCATTAAATTTCTCTTAAAAAGCTTTTCTTATATCTGTCATAATGATAAAGGGGTGTTTGGTTTAGTGCACTCTTGAATTGCACTAGCAGTACTAACACAAGTTAGTACTGCTGAATCTTTACACTACCAGTACTAACCATAAGTTAGTACTGTTAGCTTAAATTTCAGTAGGATTAAGTTTAGTTTCAGCTTATTAAGAATTTAGTTTCAGTTTTCATTATTTAGCTTAATTCATAGCTTATTTTTGTCCTTAAAAGTCGAATTGCATCAGCAGTACTTTCACTTGAAAGTACTGCAGTGAAATTGAAACCACGTTTTACGTTCGGATCCTGATTTGAATGGAACAAAGATATTTTGGATAAGCTATTATTACTAAAAAAACAAATAAATGACAAATAAGCAAGTAAACCAATTTTAAATCCCTAAAAATGTAAACTAAAATTTCACTAGATAAAGAAAAATTGCCGAAAACTATTAAAAATAAAAGCCCTAATTTTTATCTTTTTATAAAAGTTTAATTAAACTAATTAAAACTTAACCCTAATTATTAATTAAAACTAAATAAACTTATTAAAAACTTAACTCACGGACTAATGATGCAAAAAGGAAAAGGACTAACGGGGAAAAACACTTACTGACGGGGGAACTAACTGGCAAACAACTAAGATCGAAAAGTTACACTATCTACCCTGAGATTCTACCCCGATAACAAGCTAAGTCCCGAATTAAGGTGAAATTTGAAAAGTGCTTATTATGAAAAACTCAAAGAAGCAAAGTTTTAGAGGAAACTAGTGGGAACAAAATTAATAAAAGCTTCTAGGACTGAAAATCTCAAATAAGCTCAGAAAGAGCTTATTTCTAAGCTGATTACAGAAAGTGAGGTTTTGAGCTTACTTCTACTTAAACAGCCATAAAATGCTCAAATTAAGCTTAAATCTAAAAAGGAAAAGTGATTTAAAAAGCTTATGATGTGCTTAATCTAAAAGTGCAAAGAAAACTAAGCTAGAAGTACTCTTAAACTACTGAATTTAAGCTTGAAACAGACAAACTCAGGAAATAAGCAAGGAAACTCAAACTTAAAATAAGATAGAAAACTTTTTAAGCTAAACTAGACTCTAAAACTTTAAGGACTTATAAAACTACTTATAATCAATCTAATTAAGCTAGAAAATCTAGATCCATAAGCTAAATTAACAACTTTAAATCCTAAAGTTTCTAAGTACTGTTTTTTGGCTTTTTAACTTTTTGACTTTACCTAGTGAAATTTTAGTTTACATTTTAGGTTTTAAAAATAGTTATACTTGCTTAATTGTCATTATTTTTTGATTTTTTTAAATTCATAGTAATAGCTTAATCAAAATATCATTGTTCCATTCAAATCAGGATCCGAACATAAAACTGGTTTCAGTATTTCACTATTCATTGGGAACGACCCGGGTATCATACTATACCCGTTTAAACATACGTATTTATATATTATATTATAATATTTTGGGATTGAATTTATCAAGGGTAACTTGGTAATTCATCTTAATTACTCATTAGATTAACTATTTGTGATATAAATTAGGTATAATAAACTGCAATCAGTTTTTGGCGCCGTTGCCGGGGATCTAGTGTTTACGATTCCTACGTTTTGTGTTTGTTGATTTGGTTTGAAGATCCTTTCGTCCTCGAAAGTTTCATTTTTGTTTTAAAATTAAAAAAAAATCAATAAATATAAAAAGTAAAAATATTTTCCTTTTCTTATAAAGAGGTAAAAAAATAAAAAAAAATTGAAAAATCAAAAAACATATAAACTTTTTTTCCTTTAAAAAAGAAATAAAATAAACAAAGTTGGTAATCGAACACCAACAAATAATATCTTCTATTGAGATATTATCATTTCAATTTCCGGTGAACTTGCAATTGTTCCCAAATCGTAATCAAAGATTTAACACTTGCCTTTTGTGTCTCTACCAAGTACGGCTCACCTTGAAAAGAAATTTTCAAGAGCTACCGTGAAGTAGTTGATTATTTGGTTTAAGTCTCTTTCGTGTAACCGTTAAATTTAAAAAAAAAAAAAAATAAAAAAAAAAAAAAAAAAAAAAAAAAAAAAAAAAAAAAAACGAAAAAAAATTAGTGTAAAGTTTTGCTTTTTAATTGTTAGTTTTCCTTTTTATGCGCACTCGTTCGCAATCTCGAAGACGTCGACAAAATCTTTCGGTAGAACCAATTGTTGAACAAAACGTTGTTTTCCCATGCCGACAATCGAACAAGGCCAAATGTTACAAAGCACCTAACGAGGGTTATAAGATGCTAAAGTTAACCCACCAATCAATGCTAACAATTTTGAGCTCAAACTACCTTATATCAAACTTGTGCAAAGTAATAAGTTTACGGGAGAACAAGACCCTCCCAATCACCTTCGATTTATTAATAAGGTCCCTTGCAACGTGTAGACATCCAGAAGTTCCGAACACTTCGGTTTTAAGCATTTGCTTTTCCCATTTTACTCTAGACGGTGAAGCCGAGATTGGATAGACTAGGAACCACCTAGATCATTCTCACCATGGAGCGACCTTGTTTCAAAATTCATAAACCAATAACTTCCCACCTTCAAGAATCCACTTACCTACTCGAAATGAGATCATTACATTTATATCAAAAAACCAAACAAGGCCAACGAAGCAAGGGAACGTTTTAAAGGACTCCTTCTCAATGTCTCACCATGGTATTCTCGGAACTCCACCACTCGATACTTTTTACAACTCTTTGAATTCAAATGATCAAGATGCCTTAGATCTGCAGCAGGTGGCAATTTCTTAGATAAGATGCCTCAAGAAGGTTTAGCTATTATTGAAAGCAAGTCAAAAGTTTCGATCTCTAGAAGTCGTGCTAATGATTCAAGAGTGAGTACGGATTCTCCTCTGTCAATTCTCATCTTCAAATAATTTCTTTTCAATAACGCAACAAATAGCCGCTTCTCTCGAGGATAAGATGACTATCAAGATGAACAAGATGCTGAATGAAATGAAAGCTTTAGTTGTTACTCCTGCACCAGTCAAAGCAGTTGAGGAAGTATGTGTCACTTGTGGATCAAATCACCATTTTAACCTTTGTCCGTTAACTCGAGGTGGAAACGATTTTCCCGTTTTTCAAGACAATATCCAACAATTTCAACAAACCGCAGCTGTTGGAAATTTTCTCCAAAGAAACCAACCTTCCAATTTGGCAAGTCAAATGAAACCACCGGGTTTCAATCAACCAAATGTCCAAACCAACCAAAACCGATATCAAGGAACCAATTCTAACTTCAACCAAAACCGTGGAGGAAACTTTAATCAAAACCGTCAAAACAACCAAAACCAAGTTTATCAAGCTCCACCATACCAACCACCAATCAATCAAGTTTATAACCTTACCAACCTCCAAACAAAATAATAGTGTTTTGAAAACAGATTTTGAAAGCTACGTCAAAGCAAACGATGCAATATTGAAGAATGTGCATAATCAAAATCAAGGATTGCAAAATCAAATGGCAAATGTTACAAGTTTGTTAACAAGCCTTTGCACCAAGTTTGATGATTTAGGCAATTCCAATCAACCTTCAAGTTCAAATTCTTTACCTAGCAATACCATTCCAAACCCAAGAAATGAAGCCAAGGCAATTACAACTCGTAGTGGTGTTTCTTACGATGGACCTCCAATTTCACCGCCGGTGGTGGAAAAGGAAAGTGAGGTGACAAAGGATACGGAGCTACCAAGCACCGAAGACATCCAACCTCCTCCATTCGTCCATGAACAAACCAAAGACAAAGAACCAATCGAAGAACCTTCTTTCGTTACCAACAAAACCAAACCTAATTTGCCTTACCCATCGAGACTCAACAAAGAAAAGATTCGTGAAAAGGATGATATCCTAGCTTCAAAGTTTATGGAAATCTTCCGTAATCTTCACTTTGAGCTAAGTTTCGCGGATGCTCTCATTCATATGCCAAAGTTTGCTCCGATTAACAAAAAGAATGTATAAACAACAAAGACAAGTTTTTTGATTGAGTTAACCAAACCACCGTTTAATGAAATTGTATTGCGGATGTCCTTAAAAAGCTTCCAGAAACTAGGAGACCATGTCCGGTCGATTTCTCATTCCTTTGATTTTTCAGAGTTCGATAGTTACTTAGCCCTTGCCGATTTTAGTGCTTATATCAAACTCATCCTTCTATCCCATTGGAAAAAAGCTTCAACTCACAGGCCTAACCGAAACAAAAATGGTATTCAGAATTAGCCGTCGTACAATCTCCAAACCAACCGGGTAGCAGAAAATGTTTTTTGTCCCAAAGTAGGAAAATTTTAATTCCCGCCTTTCGTTGTTCTTGAATTTGTAGCCGATCCTCGAGTACCGTTGGATACTTTGGGCGACCCTTTCTTAGGACGCTCATGCTTTAATTCGATGTTTTATGAAGGAGAGTTTACTCTTAGGCATGATGATCATCAATAACCCCTTAAATGTGGTGATGCACACTTCCTCGATTTCAACAAAAATATCGAATCTTAAAGAAGGTTTATCTAATCGAAAAATTTGTCACTTGTGAAGAGTACTCCACAAGAAGTACATGATATGTCTGATTCCGTTGCTTACAACAATCCTTCTCCGCACTTTGATCCGATTGTTTCTATTTCATCTCCAACACTTACTCCGTTTGATGAAAGTGATTTTCTACTCTTTTGAAGAACCGATGCTTCTATATCAATCGATGATGACTGTGTATTCACCATTTTTACAATGCTACGTACAATGAAACCTAATGGTTGACATTCTCTATCTCGGAGGCACTTCTCAACAATGACCATTACCTTCACCAACCATGGAGATTACTTTATCCGGAATTAAAAGATCTCAAAGTTGTCCGAACCAAAGAAGTCTTCATCGAATAAGCTTACACTCTTATGAACCAAAAGATAGATTCTCGAAGTCGAGCTTAAAAGAGTTACCTCCTCATCTCGAGTAAAAGCGTTTAGATGAAAAATAACAATCTTCCAGTCTAATTTCAAAAGATTGAGGCAAGAAGAAAAGACCTTAACTCATTCAAGTCTCAAAACAGAAAACATGCAATTGCCATGGAAATTTCTGATATCCGAGGCATAGATCCAGAATTTTGCTCACACAAAATCCTTTTAGAAGATGATTACCAACCTTCAGTCCAACATCAAAGGAGGGTTAACCCTAAAATCCACGACGTCATTAAGAAAGAAGTAGAAAAACTTCTTGACGCAAGAATGATTTAATCCAATCACGGATAGCCATGGGTGTAGTCCCAGTCCCAATGTGTTCCTAAAAAAGGTGGTATGACCGTTGTCACGAATGAAGAAAATGAATTGGTGCCTACAAGATTAGTCACGGGATGGAGAGTTTGCATCGATTATCGTAAGTTAAACGAAGCAACTTGTAAAGACCATTTTCCGTTGCCTCCATGGGACCAATATGTTAGAGCGATTAGCCTGCAACGAGTTTTTATGTTTTTTAGATGATTTTCAGGTATTTCAATCCAACAAATGATCCTAAAGATCAAGAACTCTACATACACGTGTCCCATAGCTAACTTACGCGTACCGTCGTATGCCTTCGGTTTGTGCAATGCCTCCTGGAACTTCCAACGTTGTATGAGGCTTTTATTTCACGAAAAGAAAGAAAAACGATGGAGGTATTATGAACGATTTTTCAGTTATCGGAGATTCATTTTCCTCTGTGTCCTGCCAATTTAGATAAAATGCTTAAAAGGTGTGAAGACACCAAATACACTAAATTAGGAAAAGAGCCATATCATGGTTAAAGAATGCATTTGTTTTATGACATAAGATTCTCTAAAAAGGAATTGAAAGTCGATAAAGCCAAAGTGATGTTATTTCTAAGCTTCCTCACCCAACAACCGTCAAAGGAATTCAAAGTTTTCTCGGCATCGGGATTCTATCGAAGATTAATCAAGACTTTTCAAAATCTCTCGACCCATGTCCCCTTCTCTTAGAAAAGAACACTCCTTTTCATATTTTCAGAAGATTGCATCTAAGCCTTCAAAACATTGAAAAAGAACTTTTCCGGAATAGCCTCCAATTCTCAATGCTCAAATTGGGACCAACCTTTTGAAATCAAGTCGATGCAAAGTGATTAAAGCAATCGGTGCAGTTCAAGGACAAAGAATAGTAGAAGCATTTCCGACCAATTCCATTACGCAAGCAAGACGATGACTGAAGCAAAACTAATTACCAACAACCGAGAAGGAGATCTTGCAGTTGTTATAAATGCTTTCGAGTAGATTCGATCATAACTCATCATGAACAAGAGTTGTTGTTTTACACAGGATCACTCCGCATAGAAATACATTTCAACAAGAAAGACGCAAAGCAAGATTTCTTCGAAGGGTCTTACATCTTAAGGAATTTGATATTAAGGTTATCGATACTAAGGGAGCTGAAAAACTAAGCATCTGAACTACCTCTCTCGTCTTGAAAACCTTACGAAAATACTTGAACCAAAAGAGATTACCGAGACTATTTCCTTAAGAGACTTTTAAGTGTGTTAACTTCCCAAAGACAACGTACCACCCGTGGATTGCCGACTTTGCTAACTACCTCGCGTGAATCATAAAAAAAAGAGAATACCGTCTCACAGAAGAACAAGTTTCTTTAAAGATTAAAACAATATTTTGGGATGACCCATTTCTTTTTAAGACTTGTGCGATCAAATTAATCCGAAGGTGTGGTAGATGGCAAAGAACTCTCGAAATTCACGGAACTTGTATAGTGGACCCACCGGGACACTACGGAGCCAACTTTACCGCCAAGAAGATTTTTGATGCCGGTTTCTTTTGGCCCACCATTTATAAGGATGCTACGAATTTGTCAAACTGAGGATCTTGTCAAAAACAAGCAAAATTTCTCAACGTGATAGATCCCTCAAAAGGCAAATCCAAGTTTTGTGAGATTTTCGATTTATGTGTATTGAATTTTTATGGGACCTTTTTCCGTCCATCTAGGGGTAACTAAATATATTCTAGTAGCCGTCTACTATCATTCCAAGTGGGTGAAGCGAAAGCGATCCTACCAACGATGCTAGGGTAGTTTTTAAGTTCTTAAAATCCCTTTTCTCTCCGAATTTCGGAGCTCCGAGAGAAATCATGAAGCGATCGTGGACCCATTTTTGTAACGACAAATTTGACAAAGTTATGTCTAAATATGGTGTCACCACATCGTCCTATCGACTCCTTACCAACCTCCAAACTAGTGTCAAGTTGTTGAAGTCACGAAACGAGGTCTCAAAAGAAATTTTAGAAGGACGTCGGAGAAAACCGAGCCTCATGGTCAGAGTAAGTTATATGATGCATATGGGCTTTTAGAACCGCTAAAAGACTCCTATTGGTGTACTCCATACAAGTTAGTCCTTTGGAAAACGTGTCATTACCAGTTGAGCAGAACACAAAGCATATAGTCTCTCAAGCAATGCCAACTTCGATTTAAAACCGTGGGCCGATCAAACGAAAGCTTCAACTCAATGAACTCAGCGAACTTCGTGATCAAGCTTACGAGAATTCGTTAATCTACAAGGAGAAGACAAAGAAGCTACACGATTCCAAGATAAAGAACCGAATCCAATATTGGAATCAAGTCCATCTTTTCAAACTCCGATTAAAGATTTTCTCCGGAAACTCAAGTCCGATTGTTCCGGACCTTTACACAATCACTGAATTGTAACCTTATGGCCACAGCCAAATTTCTCATCCGAAGGATCTAATTACAAAGTCAACTGCCACCGTCTAAGCATTAACTATTGAGGTGATACACCACCATTGGTTTATCCCGGACCTCTAGACTTTCCCTAAGGACAACTGAATTCAGGGATCGAGTCCGAGCTTGCGACTTCGGTGAACAAAAACCAACCGCTTCGTGGGAGTTCACCCCATGCTTATCAATTCAACATTTCTATTACCTAAGTGTTTGTGTTGAGAGAGGCTTGTTCTCTCTCCGATTTCTCGTTGTTTGTTGCTTGTTTTGTTGTGAATTTTGCAGGATTCTCCCAACAAATTCAATGAAGCCTCTCGTGTCCGGTGTTTTTTCCCGTTTTACTCGAGCTTCTCATCCTTTGTGTGAATATATAGTTTTGGGAGATCCATATCCTTTCATCTATCGAATTAACTGTTTATCTTTGCATACTTTCATAACGGTTCTTAAGATTTTCTATAGTCCCGACTTAAACATTGATGACCAATGTTATCGATTTAGTTTTGGAGGGGAATCTATCAATTTTGATGTTGCTTTGCTTAATGTTTTGTTCTCACGTACCCGTATTTCCCACAAAATAGGAAAAATTAAATTTTTAGATATCAATCAAAATATATAAAAAAAAAAATATAATAAAAAAAAAAAAGAAAAAAAAAGGTTAGACTAAAATGTAGGTTTTCCTGTTGGTAAGAAAAAAGTAAATATTTGACCCAAACGTAACGTGTAGAGTTCTAGCTTTATTCTTAACAATTATTTAAAAGTTTGTGCTAGTCTCATGTAGACTAAACTATGCTAGACTGAAATCATTAGTAAATAGAAGGCTTGTGCTAATCTAAGTAAGATTTTAATAATGTCGGTTTTGGATTTTAGAATAGGCTAATCAATTGCAAAATGCTTTGTGAAGAACAAGAAACATGAAAGATTATTATAAGTCATGATGTGCTAAACTTAGAATAAGTTGGTCTATACAGCTCATATAATATAATTTTGGCTTTTTTCTCCCATTAGCTTGTTTTCACTTATCAATGAAAGTTTCATAAATAAAGTGTATGGTATTTTTTGATTAATAATTAAGTTAATAAGTTATCTTAATTCCTTTGGTGATTAGGATGATTACACATCAAGAATATTATTTGGCTTAAAAATGCAAAATTAAATAAATAAAATCTCTGCCAGATTACTTCATCGTGTCTGAGGCGTGGCCGATGTTTGAGTTTTCATATAATGGGTAGAGGTCCGTGCATAATAAGTATAATAACCTCTGACGACTCCGCTAACGATGTGGCCTTTCGAAGATAAAAGGCACCGGTTATTACTTTATAAACCAAAGTCGAATAATGGTTTGCTACATCTTGTCGGAGGCGTGGCCGATGTTGTAGCCTACTAAAGGACTGAGGTTTAATAATGTTGCTTAATTTTTGTCTTGTTTTGTGCCTTAAAGAGCCTAAGGGTATATGGTGCAAATAAGATTGGTTCATTCTTGTCTTAAAGAGCCTTCGGGTATATGACATGAATGGTGCTTTCTTTAAGTAGCCTAATTAGCCAAATTTTGGTCGCCTCGATGTGGACTTTAACCTTGATTGCATTTGATCTTTTGAAAAGGGCTAGGAGCTAATTATTGCGTTCTTACCATTACACTTTATTTTTGGAATTAATAAGTATCGAAACAAAAGTCTTAAAGAGCCTTCGGGTATATGACTTAAGTAAAATCCTGAGATACAAAAGTAGGATTTGCGGGAGGAAAAGTAAGTACACAATTAGTATTTATGAGTAGTGTTAGTATCATGACTTGTATTTAACAATGATCTTGTTTTTAAGCTTAGCATGGGAAAAGTGAAAAATCGGGGATGATGAAGTTATCTTTTAGACACTTAATTGTGCTTTTTGTTCTATGATCCTCAAAGTTACCAATGAGGTAATGAAAACAATACATTATGTCAACACAAATAAGTTGTAGTTAGAAAAACCATAAAAAGAGAAAAATCTTAGAAAATGGGAAGTCGGGTGTTTTATAACTTGTGATCTCTTATCTTTCTCAACAAAAATCTTTGCTACTTTTCAAAGGTTTAGTTTGGGGATTTTTCGAGGTATTTGGTTATAAGGCATGTGATATTGCGTGAGGACACGCAATCGGATTAGTTTGGTGAAAATGATAAGTGTAAAATAAACATATCCGTTAATAAATAAAATAACCCAATTAAACCCAAAACAACCAAAAATACAAAAATATGCTTGTAATTGTGTATTGTTGTGCAGGTCATGATAATTCAAAAATCTCAAGAAACAATCAAAAGCGAGCAACACGAACGAAATCAAGAAAGAGTCCAAAGCTAAGCCAAGAGAAGCCAAGCCTCAGCCAAAGCCTTAGCCAATTTTCATCACCAAGTGCCAATCCTTGCATTTTCTCGAAAGTTAATTTATAATTTGAAAAAGAGGAAAGAACTGACAAGACGCAAATGTTCAATCCTTTCCAACTTCAACATTTAACTGTCGAAAAAAGGCAGCCGTGACCCCTTTTACTATTCACCCTCTACCCCCATTTCACCTCCCAGAGTAAACCAAAGGGCAAAATAGAAATTAAAGGGATGCGTTGGTCAATTCAAGGCAGCTCACGCACAAATGAAGGGTCAAATAATCTAAATCAAGGGGATACTTATCCTAGCCCCAAGCTCAAGGCCACGATAACAATGAAAGAAGCCAAATTGTGATGGGTTTTTGTGCGTAAACTCACTCACAGAACTAACACAAACGTCACATCAAAGGAATACACGCAGTTAATCCTCAGGTGTCCACTTCTTGATCAAACGGTCACAAAAGGATCTCAAATGATTGATTAAATGAATGGCAGAGATTGAAGATTGGAGAGCAGGGCTAGAGGTCCTAGAAGCTTCTTTCAGAGCTATAAATAGGCCTCATTCTCACACACATGGGGGAGGGGTTTTTAGTCTTCTTTTTAATCAAGTTTTTATGTAATTCGTATTTTAATTCTTAAATGTAATCTTTCCTTTTAATGTAATCAGCTTTTTTTTCAGTTAATGAAATTCAGTTTTTTAATGTTTTAAATTCCGTTTTCTAAGCTCTCATTTAAAGTCATAAGCTCTCTTAATAAGCCATATTGTCTCATAAGCTAATAAGCTCATTTAAAGCTCTTTCAGTCTATAAGCTGAAATAGAGCTGTTTGAATTCAGTATTAATCTTATCTAAACCTTTAACTAGTTTAAACTTACATGGATCTTATTGGATCTAAGCTTTTGGAAGGGGATCTTACCTTGGAAGAGATCCCAAGGACTTATACTCTAGCTTATTCATAAGCTAGAGAGCTTGTAGCTGCCTTTATTGGTTCCTTTTGTTTAGCTAAAGGATCAAGTGAGTTTCCCTTTTTCATTTCATCTCCAATTTCATTTTTTAACTTGCTTAATATTAAGTTTAGATGTCTTAATAAATAGCTTGTTTGCTTATACTCTTGCTTATTTAGTGTTTAAATGTCTTTCTAGTACTTAAATAGTTATGTGTCTTCATCTGATTTGCTTCAATAGTTAAAGATCATAGTTATTAAATTCTTTCATCAAAACTTATAAATACAAAAATTATTTAGTTTAAATATGATTAAATCTTAGATTAAAGCTTAATCAGTTTGTTTTAATCATGTTTTGATAAAGTTTGTTTTAACTAGTGTTTATCTGGTATATAGCATTTGTTCATTAAACTTCTCTTAAAAAGCTGTTCTAATTCTGTCCAAAAGGATAAAGGGTGTTTTGGTTATAGTGCACTCTCAAAATTGCACTAACAGACTAACCTAAATTAGTACAGCTGACCCTAAGCACTACACTACCAGTACTAACTTCCAAGTTAGTACTGCTTTCATAAGTTAGTACTGTTAGCTTTAATCTCAGTAGAATTAAGTTTAGTTTTAGCTTATTTAGATTTAGTTTTCATTTTCTAGCTTATTTCATTGCTTATTTAGTTTTCAAAAGTCAAAATTGCACCAGCAGTACTTTCACTTGAAAGTACTGCTGAACTTTTTACACTACCAGTACTAACCTTAGTTAGTACTGCTGAGTTCTCAGCCTCATTTAGATTAGTAATTTTAGGATTTAGCTTATCAAATTCAGTAGGATTTAAGTTTTAATATAGCTTAATACATTTTAAGTCTTAATTTGCAATTTCTAGCTTATTTTCCTAGATAAATTTCGCTGTCAAAAGTCATAAAAACCTGAAAACTCCAAAAACAGTACTTAGAGTCCTTAAGGATTTAAATTTGTTAATTCAGCTTTTAAGTCTAGATTTTACAGCTTAATTAGATAGATTATAAGTAGTTTAATAAGTCCTTAAAGTTTCAAAATCTAGTTTAGCTTATTAAGGTATTTAGCTTGCTTGGATTTTGAGTTACTTTGCTTATTTCCTGAGTTTGCGTATTTCTTGATCAATTTCAGTAGTATAAAAGTAGTTTAAGCTTTAATTTCTTTTCATTTATAGATTAATCGCATCATAAGCTCTTTAGAACTCCTTTCCTTTTGCATTTTTATCTAGTATTAAGTTTTTTATAGCTAATTTTCTAAAACCAAGGGTTAAGCCCTACTTTCTGAGGTCAGCTGCTTAATAAGCTCTTATTGAGCTTATTAGTGATTTTTAGATATAAGTCTTTTCATTAAAGTTGTTCCCACTAGCTTCCTTTACAACTTTGCTTCTTTGAGTTTTTCATTTTAAGCTCTTTAAAATTTCGAATGCTTATTGGACTTAGTTTGTTGTCGGGATAGATTCTCAGGGTAGAAAGTGTAACTTTTCAATCTTAGTTGTTTTTCAGTTAGTCCCTCCGTTAGTCTGTTAGTTTCTCTATTAGTCTCCTAGACTTTTGCACCATTAGTCCATTAGTTAAGTTTTAAATTAGTTTATTAAGTTTTAATTAATAATTAGGGTTAAGTTTTAATTAGTTCAATTAAACTTTTATAAAAAGATAAAAATTAGGGCTTTTATTTTTAATAATTTTCGGCAATTTTTCTTTATTTAGTGAAATTTTAGTTTACATTTTTAGGGATTTAAAATTAGTTTACTTGCTTAATTGTCATTATTTGTTGCTTCTTAATTTCGTAGTAATAGCTTATCCAAAATATCTTTGTTTCATTCAAATCAGGATCCGAACGGATCCGAACCTAGACGTGGTTTCAATTTCACTAGTAATTGGGGATAACGACCCGGGTGATCATACTTACCCGGTTTAAACATACGTATATTATATATATTATATTATTTTGTAAGGGTCTTAATTTTTACCTTAGTTAAAGGTGAATTGTTGGAATTTAACCTAAGTGTAATTTTTATTTTATATTTTATAGGTACGTAAAAAACTGCGAATCAGTTTTTGTCGCCGCCTGCCGGGGGGATCTGTGTTTACGATTCCTACGTTTTGTGTTTGTTGATTTGGTTTGAAGATCCTTTCGTCCTCGAAAGTTTCATTCTTGTTTTAAAATTCAAAAAGTAAAAAATATATATATATTTTCCTTTTCTTTTTAATATAAGTAAAAGATAAAAAATAGAAAAATCAAAAACATAAAAAAAATTGTCCTCTAAAAAAAAGAAATAAAATAAACAAAGTTGGTAATCGAACACCAACAAATAATATCTTCTATTGAGATATTATCATTTCAATTTCCGGTGAACTTGCAATTGTTCCCAAATCGTAATCAAAGATTTAACACTTGCCATTAATTAGAGTAAAGTTTTGCTTTCTAATTGTTAGTTTTTCTTTTTATGCGCACTCGTTCGAAATCTCGAAGACGTCGACAACATCTTCCGTTAGAACCAATTGTTAAACAAAACGTTGTTCCAATGGCCGACAATCGTACGATGGCCCAAATGTTACAAGCACCCATCGAGCGGTATGAAGATGCTATAGTTATTCCACCAATCAATGTAAAACAATTTCTGAGCTTAAGCAAACCTGTTAAATTCAATCTTGTGCAAAGCAATAAGTTTTACGGAGTTAGACAAGACCCTCACAATCACTTCGATTTTTTAACAAGGTCACTTCAACGTTTAGACATCCAGAGTTTCGAACTCTTCGGTTAAGCTTATTGCTTTTCCTTTTTCTAGACGGTGATGCCGAGATTGGTTTAGAAATAGGAACCTCCAAGATCAATTCTCACATGGGACGACCTTGTTTCAAAGTTCATAAACCAATACTTCCCACCTTCAAAAACCACTTACTATCGGAATGAGATCATAACCTTTTACCAAAAACCAAACGAAGCCTTTAATGAAGCATGGGAACGTTTTAAAGGACTCCTTCGTCAATGTCCTCACCATGGCTTTTCTGAACTTCACCAACTCGATACTTTTTACAACTCTTTGAATTCAAACGATCAAGATGCCTTAGATTCTGCAGCAGGTGGAAATTTCTTAGACAAGATGCCTCAAGAAGGTTTAGCGATTATTGAAAGCAAGTCAAAAGTTCGTTATTCTAGAAGTCGTGCTAATGATTCAAGAGTGAGTACGGATGCTCCTCTTTCTAATTCTTCATCTTCCAATAATTCTTTCGAAATGCAACAAATAGCCGCTTCTCTCGAAGATAAGATGACTATCAAGATGAACAAAATAATGAATGAAATGAAAGCTTTAGTTGTTACTACTCCTGCACCCGTCAAAGCAGTTGAGGAAAGGTGTACCACTTGTGGTAACAATCATAGTTTTAATGTGTGCCCAATGACTAGAGGAGGTTATGAGTACCCGGTTTATCACGATAATTTCCAACAATTTCAACAAACCGCATCGGTTGGTAATTTTGTTCAAAATGGAAATTCCGGGTACCGTGCTCCTAACTTGGCAAACCAAATGAGACCACCAGGCTTTAATCAACCCAATCCACAAGCTTCTAGACCTAACCAAGGATATAATGCAAATCAAGGGTATAATGGGAATAGAAATGTGAACCAAACCAATCAAGTTAACCATGGAGCTAACTCGGGCTTAACACAACAAGCTCAAGCTTATCAAGTCCCGAGTACACCAACTCCGGTTGCTTATTCTAGGTTTAACCATTCTTTTTACTTTTCCATATACTATAATTATTTTCTTTTTGCAATAGGAATGTTGTTCTTAGTTCGAACCCCTACTTAGGCCTTTCTCCCAAATAGGATATCGCA
>BQNB010073556.1:6220-32078 GCA_026074375.1 Tanacetum coccineum
TGAAAATGTTTACAACATTTTATAAAAGTTTGAGGTTGAATAAAAATTTCCTTTGATCATAAAATGCATTAAGCATTTATTTATTCATACCTTTAAGTGATATAATTATCGAAATGAAAATTTACTACTAATTACTTGTTTACGTTTAATTTTACATTGAACGTTTTTATATTTTGTGATTATCAAAACGTAAAGATGTGAAAAATATTAATAATGTTTTTAGGCATTATATTTTATCAACATAGTAAAATGGGGATCTTGTGAATACTCAAAAGCACTTATCAAGTTCAAAAGTAGTTCAAGTTGTCCAATATAGTTTAAAATGTCCAAAAATGTCTAATATAGTTCAAAAGTCCAAATAGTCCAATAAGTCCTAAAAGTTCAATATAGTCCAAATAGTTTAATAAGTCACGCGCATATAAAATAATTCCCAAAGTACGTTCAAATATTTCATAATCAATAATATTCATGCAAATCACCTCAAAAACTTATAAAACATTTAAAAAGATGGGTCGTGAACTCACTTTAAATCAAAGCCTTGCTAAAATAACGAATAATTCTGGTAGAGTCAACCTACATGTTTAATGATTCCTAATAATGAGTAAATCTCGACTTACTTGCATTACTCGTTTGTATTTTACGTCCCATGGTCCGTCTTTCGTTACTAGCCCAATAATTGTCCAAATCATTTTTATAAAACTTATTTCATCAACTTATAACAAAATCTCAAATTTTACTTTAAACTAATAATTATACATATTAAGACCGTATATGTATTGTTGTATAAACATATCATTCTTTCTTAAATGACCATAACTTGTCATTCCATAATATATATATATATATATATATATATATATAATCTAAATAAATATATATAAAAATATCTCAAGACTTATCAACTTGTTGAATTTGAGATTGTTAAACACTTTTTGAAAAATCACGACCTAGTAAATATTTTATGACTCAAGGTACTATTAATTAATCATATGTTCTAAAGCTTGTTTCTATAGATAAATAATTAAATATCATTTAACTAAATACCATATGCATCATTTTGCTTGAGGAAAATCCTTTCTTAAACTGTTAAAAATGTTACGGCATTAAACCTATTGATACAATTATTTCTTATAAAACTTATGTCTTGGGCCTTATAAACATTTAAGTTCGGATAGGGATCCTCTCATGTTCAATTTGAACATGAGAAGGTAAAGTTGAGTTTGTGTGAGTGTAAGATTTATCATTTTATAAAATTGAAGCCCCACAATACATTATTTATTTATTTCTTCACTCACATAAACTCAACTTTACCCTCTCATGTTCAAATTGAACATTAGAGGATCCCTATCCTTTAAGTTCTATTATTTACGCAGACTCCAAGGACTAGTCAAAAGAATTTCAGCAACAATAATGTCCAACTTGGAAAAACAAGCCCATATGGTTTTCTTTGCTAAGAAAAAAAACGCAGCAACTGTTGGGTGATCAGAGGTTGATTTCAGCCATATTTCAAATGGTTTTTCATGCTTTTTAAAGACCTCAGTACCTAACTTTAACATACATGTATTGCTAAATATTTGATATAGAAATACACATTTTAATCATCTCATAGTGCACAAATTCCGGTATTAAAAATCCCATTTTGGACTTTTACAAAACCGAACCAAGTATAATAAATGGACAACTAAAATTTATCATGGACATAAATTGACGAGACCATTGTTATGGGGACATAAAAACGAAGCTATACATGTAATCAATCAATGAACTTAACCAAGAAGCATACCTAGTTTGAGTTTTTACATCAAACCCCAACCTTCATACCCTTTCTCACTTAAACTTATATTTGCACTTATAATATTTGTTCTATCTTTCTGTGATTATGCGTCGTCTGTGTTGAAATGATATGAGAATTTTACCTTTTAAGTATGCATTATACTCTTAAAATACTTGGTCTCACATGCACGTGAGGTGCCGACTCTCACACTTATCTAACTAAATGTAATACGTGTCTTGCTGTAGATTTACTATATAACTTATCCTAACTTGTTAGACACTTAGACTAGATAATAAGGTAATAACATGGCACTATGAAGAATGACTAGTCGTTACTTGGATAGAAATGGTTTTCTCATGACATACATAGTACTTAATTTACTCATGAATTTAAACACTAAGACCATCTCTACCAAGGCCATGTCTCATTTCATTTGTCACATTAATTATTTGCATCATCTTCACTTGTCTAAGACTAGACATAAACTTAGATAGCCATTTAGCTACTCTAATTACACGCCAATATTACTACTTTGAGTGACAGGCACTAATACAGTATGGGCTTTATTTTATATTTGAAGACTACATGCATGCATCAACACGTCAGCCATATTGTAAGAAATTGAAGATGCCATTATACATGCACATTTTTGCTTCCAAAATTGGTGACACGACTAGAAATATAAACAAAAACTTTTTTTTAAACTATAATACTAAGTTTATTATATAAAAGGCTAATGATGTAAAGGTGGCGCATACTTGAGCTAAAAACGCAAAACGTGCAAAGACTACGTAAACAAGAAAAATAAAAGTATGGCATATAAAATATATATGTAAGATGATCAAAGTACATAAAACATGTACACTAAACGTAGTCTAGAGTCGGG
This sequence comes from Tanacetum coccineum, assembly GCA_026074375.1. Classification (NCBI taxonomy): domain Eukaryota; kingdom Viridiplantae; phylum Streptophyta; class Magnoliopsida; order Asterales; family Asteraceae; genus Tanacetum; species Tanacetum coccineum. The sequence continues at coordinate 8,881 of BQNB010073556.1, forward strand.
TCCATATTTAATGTATGGTTTACGACATTCGCGGGATAACCTATCCGGTTACCCGTAAAAATTATTTTAAGCCAAAACAAAATTATAATAAATGTACGTGGTTAAATAATAACTTAAAAATATATATACATAGACCTTTGGTCGAAGACACGCTTGTAGTCGAGGTTAAATAAAAAGACAATTTAAGCCAAAAATGATTCGACAAGCATAAACTAATTTACACAAGTAAATATGTCAAAGACGTTATAACGACGCTATTTGTTGTTAGCCTGAACTTGACGGTTCTGACAAACCTGATTCTACAAGAAAGACTCAACCATTCAGTGAGGCAGTTCTCAGTGAATGAAGTTCCTAAGCCAAAGAAGAGGGGATGGGTTTAGTGAGTTATGGCAGTAGACTCGCTCCCTATACGATCTCCAACAAGTAGTAAAAGTCCCTAAAGGTAAGAGCCTGAAGAATAGGCGGGATAGTTTGAATGGATAAGTTCAAGTACTTATCCACCTGAAGTCATACTATCCTGAATAGGGTATGAAGACAAGGTCAGTGTCAGCACTTACCTTAAAAAATGTGTTTGTCCCATTCCTAGATTAGAATTGTAATAGAGACAAACATGTACAATATGTACTGGCCAATCAACCTTGGGACACACGCTTATCACCCATATGGGTATGACCCTACCTAAGTAGTATAAATAGAGATGCCTTGTGAACGGAGTAAGTTAAGTTTGTGCATTCAAAGTTGTATCTTTCACAAACATCTACTCCTCCAAAATCAACTAAGTCCCTGAACAAGTTTAGTTGGTTAGCATAGTTGTCAACTTAGCATAGTATTTTGATTTATGTTAAGTTGTTAGTGAGGAGATCACACACACATTGTCATTCAATCCCCATTGTTGTTTGGTAAACAATGGGGTATAGTTCTTAATAACATTTATAAGAATTAAACGTTGAAAAACAGTTCCATGTTCTTTACTTGTTTTACATCTATACTTGTCAAAACTGATTTTCTTTACATTACTTCAAGCCATGAGTTAGTTTTACCTTAACTTTATAGTTATTGGTGACTAACTCATAGGGAATAACAAGTGGTATGAGAGCAGAAGGTTTATAAAACTTTTCTTTCACAAAAATCTGCTAAAAAATTTGAAACCTAGATCCTAAATGGTCGCTGAAAGTAATGTAACCCAACTAGTTGACAAAAAGGGAGGTAGCTACTCTGCTATTGCTCCCAGAATAGAACCGGAAAAATTTAACAAATGGAAAAAGTGAATGCTTTGCTATTTAACAAGAATAGAACGCTATTACATTCAATGTATTAAGGATGGTCCTTTCCTACCTAAAACGGCTGAAGGTGCTATTTAACCTAAAACCCAATGGACCAATGATGAGAGGAGGGTGGTCAATCAAGATCAACGACTTAAAAGCATCATTATATCATGTCTTACAGATGATATAATGGAGTCAGTCATTAGCTATGAGACAGCTAAAGATACATGGACTGACTTGGTACATAGTTTTAAAGGTCCCTCTAATACCAAGGAGAATAGAATCATGGATCTAAAACTTGAGTATCAAATTTTTAGAGCTAAACCCTTTGAGAATCTCTCACATACCTACTCCCGTTACAAGACCCTGCTCAATGAGCTTATCAATAATGGCGTGGCACTGTCTAAACACGAAATCAATGTGGGTTTCATGAATAGTCTCCCTGAGAACTAGCTTAGCTTCTCTCAGGGACTTAGAAATGCCAATCACACTCAGACCCTTGACCTTGCTGATATCTATAGGAGGTTTGTCTATAAAGACAACCTAATCTCTAGGAGATACCCTAATTAAAAAAGGCCCTCATAACTGCACCATTGACCTCTTAAATATCAACTACCTTCTTTTCTAACAACATTGTGCAGGATTTTCAAAAAAATTCTGATGATGAGGCTAATGAGAGAGATCTAGTGAGGGGTAACTCAGAGGCTTAGAGTTAGAGTTTCATGAGAGAGCCCTATTGGCAAATTCAAAATATTTTATCAAAATGAAAAACAATTTTTCGAGTCAAAAAGTAAATGAAGACACCGAATGTTACAAATGTGGCAAAAAAGGTCATTTGCAAGAGATTGTTTTCCAAAACGTCTGAACCCTCTTATAAATCATAAATGTCAAACTCTTCCTCAGTGTCAAAAGGTTTTCAACCCAAGTTTACACCAAAACTTATTTTTGGGTAAAGGGTTTCCCCGGTAAATGTATTACTCCAAAAAAGCGATTCAGTACAAAGGATGTGGGTGAGTCCCACATCTCAGCCCGTTACATAGGCAAAAAAGCGAACATAACAAGCACAACTACTCTCTAGGAGGATACTACTAAGTCTAGATTACAATTGACTCAACAAACATCAAAAAATCTATTTCTTCTTCCTGCCATGGACCGTGATATCAAGATCATCACAAATAGACTGCAAATGCTCGAACAAATCATAATTCTTGTACATATCGTAATCATACGGGTCATAATCATCATTATCCAGATAAGAATCCCTCCATTGTTCCAACAAGCTATTAGTACCATAACCTTTATCACTTCTATCTTTACCACTCGTTGAAATCCTTAGGTTAGCAGTTTCATCAAATACCACTTCCACTTCACTATCACTCTCCACAATACCCGTAGGAACTCGCGGGTTCCCGCCAGTATCCAATAGCCTAAGTTTACCTTCATAAATTTTTCGTTCTATTTTATCAATTTTCTTACCAATAGGATTATTACTAGCAAACTCCCCATCATTATCGATATTCATAAAAAAGGATCCACTTGACGTTGCCCTATTATTTACCAAATTAGTAGTCCCCCTATTGGTACCAAACTCCACATCATTATTGACTGAATTAAGAACATCAAATGGATTTGAATTACTAACCTCAATAGTAGGTTCCACACCTTTCTTCTTAATACCACTAGAACTAGCATTAGGCTTTTTGGTAACAGGTCGATATTCTTTATGAGGTTTAAAACCCATTTTTGGACCAACCAGAACACCTCGAGAGGTTTGACTAGGCTTCTTCACAGTCTTCTTCTCACCAGCACCAGTATTCTTTAGACATTCCTCATGAATATGTCCAAAAACCTTACAAGACGAACACCTATGAGGTTTACACTCATACTCAACATGGGTATTACATGTGTAATGGCCCTCAATAGTAATTTAAGGCATAGCCACGACAATGTTATCTTTTAACTCCACATCAGCTCGAAGCTCAATCATAACTCTAGCATAACTTGACGTACCCCAAGATTGCATGCATATATCAGATGTATAAGAGTCAAGCATGAGATGAGTACCCAGTTTAGTAGCAATGGCATTCAAGCCATCCTCGTTGAAGGCCATCATAGGTACATCATGGAGTTTAACCCAAACTAGAACAGTACTAACATCTTTCTTTAATAGGTTCTCATCTGGATGCCATTTCTTCAAGATAAGCGAGTTATTCCAGATAAACCATAGACCATTCTCAAGCATAGCATCTAATCCATCAATGAAGCTAAATTGAAAGGAGAATAATCCGGTAGACGAGCTAAACATTGAGCGAACAAGCCCATATTTACCCGAAGTATTCCTAACATAGTTAGCAACAACAGGGTATGCCACCTTCTTTCCCAAGAAAAACCATAAGGTGTATTAGCAAATTACTTACTAATAGCACGAATAGAATCCATCGGAACAACCACATCAATCTTATTACCCCCGGGTTTAAACAAAGTATGAACATTCATCTTCTTCCCACTTGGTTTACCAGTAGCAGTAGCATAAGAGGGCTTACCGGGTGCATTACTAGCTGGACCATTTGCTTCCTGTATAGGCGGTGGTGGGTTCGGTCCCTCACCTAGAGTATTCACCAAAACTCATTCAGTCTTCCAACATGCTCAAAGTAGTCAAAGTGAACCAAAGATTCTAAAGGACTACAAAGCTGAATACAAGAAGATGAAATGAGATATGTTTCATCATTCCTAATCTAATCTTAATTAAGATCAATATAATTGGCTGAATCTCGTGAAATCATTTCATAAAAGTTCATTAAAATATTCTTTTAATAAAGCAAATCAACTTTGATTCTTGAATAATCCACATCACTTCTGCTTCTATTGTAACAAAAGATTCCCCTTTTATGTGGAAAAGGCCCGTATTAATAATGATGATTTTACGTATGCACAATTCCTCAATATCTTGTTTATTCGCAACAAAATATTTTCTTTGTGCGTTTGTAAAAAAACATGCTTTTTGGGGGAGAGATACTATTTCAGCAATTGAGTCACAGGTATCTAACATATTAATACCTAAGGCTTTTCCATAAAGTGGTGACAAAGCGTATAACTTGTATAAATCTTTTCATTTTCCAAGTCGATCCAATCCACTTTAAATTGTTCACGTTTTAAAGGCTTAGTTAATATGTCAGCTAAGTTATCTTTGGATGCAACTTTATCGATAGAAATTTTGCCCTTTTAGACGTTGTCATAAAGAAAATGGTGACGAATTTCTATGTGTTTAGTTCTAGAGTATTAGACAGGGTTTTTACTTAAGTCGATGGCAACTTTATTATCGCACATTATCGGAACGTCATCGAGTCGTATGTCGTAGTCGATGAGAGCTTGTTTCATCCATAGTTCTTGTTAACACGCCTTTTCGATAGAAACGCATTTGGCTTCGGCCATAGAGATAGCAAGGCCCGTTTGTTTCTTAGAGAACCAAGATGTTAGACAATAACCCATGAACGTACAAACGCAACTAGTGCTTTTTCGGTCGACGTGGTCACCTGCGGCATAAACTATAGTTTTTATACCGATTCCTTTCGGATACCATAATCCTAAGTGGGTAGTACCTTTAATATATCTAAATATACGCTTAACGGCTTCTAAATGAGTAGTTTTAGAATTTTCTTGAAAAAGCGCACATAAGCAAACACTAAATATAATATCAGACCTACTTGCAGTTAAATAATGGAAACTACCACTCATACCTCGATATTTAGTGCTATCCACGGAGTCAGCTTCGTCATCCTTGGTTAGCTTGATCTCCATCGACATCGGAGTCTTGGTTGGTTTAGAATCCTCCAACCCGAACTTCTTTAACATCTCCTTGATGTACTTGGATTGAGTCTTTTTTTGTTTTTTAATCTAGGAAAAATGAATGAAAATCAATATTTAAAGACCCAAGAAGAAGTTTAACTCCCCCATCATACTCATTTCAAATTCTTCGTGCATGATTTAGGCAAAATCATCACACAATTTTGACACGTTGATCCAAATATAATGTCGTCGACATATATTTGAACAATAGTGAGATGTGTTTTCGATTTCTTTGTAAAAAGTGTATTGACCATTCCCATGGAATACTCGTGTTTTAGCGAAAATGATTTTAGTCTATCATACCAAGCTTTCGAAGCTTGCTTAAGACCATATAAAGCCTTTATAAGTTTGTAAATGTAGTTTGATTTTTTTTTAAAATCGATAAAACTTGGAGGTTGAGCAACGTAGGCCTCTCCATTTATAAAACCATTTAGAAAAGGACTTTTTACATCCATTTGGTATAATTTAAAATCTTTTGCACAAGCAACTGCAAGAAGTATTCGGATTGACTCTAATCTAGCTACCGGAGCGTATGTTTCATCGTAATCTATACATTCTTGTTGATTATATCCTTGTGCAACTAATCTAGCCTTATTTCTAGACACATTACCATTTTCGTCTAACTTATTTCTTAATACCCATTTAGTTCCTATAGTATATTGATTCTTAGGTAGAGGCACTAAATCACAAACATCATTTTCTATAAATTGATTTAGTTCCTCTTGCATGGCTACAACCCAACTTTAAACTCCTAATGCCTCGTTGACATTTTTAGGTTCTATGGTAGAGATGAAGCAAAAGAAATTACTTTTATTTTGGGCTTGTGATCTTAGCCTTCTTTAATTTAGATTTCCTATGACTTGTTCTAATAGGTGACTTTTAGACTTTTTAATGTTAACGGCCTCGTCAACCTCTATAGACTCATCTTCTATATTATTATTATCTACTTTTACTTTTCTTTCAATAGCTTCTTCACCAACATCATCATCAACCAATGGTGATAATTTGGTAGGAGGAGGACTTTCATCGAATGTCACGTTAAGTGATTCTTCGACTTTCATGGAGTGTTTATTCAAGATAATATAAGCTTTGCTATTTTGAGAATATCCTAGAAAAACACCTTCGTATGACTTTGGGTCAAACTTGGTTAGATAGTCTTTAGTGTTTAAAATGAAGCACTTGCTTCCAAACACTTTTAATGATTCTAAAGTGGGTTTCCTACCTCTATATATTTCATAAGGGGTTTTTCCTAAAATAGGTTAGATTAATATTCTATTAAGAATATATGTAGAAGTGTCAACGGCGTTGCACCAAAACGTTTGAGGTATGGATTCTTCATTTAACATAGTCATAGACATTTCTTGTAATGTAAAATTTTTCCTTTCAAGAACCCCATTTGATTGTGGAGTACGAGGAGCCGGGAAATTATGAGTAATGCCTTGTGCATCACAAAAAGCTTCGAATTGTACTTCGTATCAAATTTCCAACCACGATCCGTTCTAGTAGAAATCATCGTAATTGATTTTGGATTTTCTTAATATTTCAAAATTTTCAAAAGCTTCACTTTTGGTTTAAAATTTTTTTGACCAAGTATATCTTGAATAATCATCCACTATTACTAAAGTATATAACTTACCTCCTTAACTCCTAATAGCGGATGGACCAAATAAATCCATATATAAAAGTTCTAAGCATCTATTAGTAAAAATCATATTTTTAGCCTTATGGCTTGCATGAGCTTAATTTCCTATTTTACAAGCATCACAAAAATGTTTATCATATTCTAACATATGTAAATTTCTAACCAATTCTTTGGATGAAAAAGATTGGATTAAAGATGCGTATTTTGCTTTAAATATATTTTTACCAAGTTTTAAATTTATAAAACTCGATTACCGATACACGCACTAACGGGCAGAGAACCCGGTCGTATATAGTGCGGTATTTTGGTAAATCTGAGGTCGTCCCAAGAGCTAAGTTTAAATAGATCTAATTTGATTATTGTCATGATTGAAAATGGTTTTGAATGATTTATAATAACTACAGAAAAGTAATTGCAATAAAGTAATTTGATAGAAGAATTCAGGGAGAAAGGCGTACTAACCTAACTATTTCATTACCAATGCTATAATTACATTTTCCCGTGCAATGTTCAATTATAAGTTCCATTAGTGGTTCTAAAGTCGACAGACCCGAATTTTCATTTAAGGTCTGTCCTATGCTTACTCTGCGATCCCACATTCCCCTACGATCACACGAGCAGGGCATCCAAGCTTGCAGTGGTTAAACCCCAACTACCCTTAAGACCAATCTATAATCTAAACCGATTATTAACCCCCTCTGAAAGAGTTTCCATGCTTTTTAAGTATTTAATGTGACAAAAGCGGTAATCTGTTTAATTCCTAAACTAGGGATAGATGTCAAGCTACCCTAGTACCCCACTAATCCCAGGTTCAACATGGTAAGTCTAATCACATGATTAATAAGATCTAAGTCACCCACTATACTACCAAAACATGGGGATCAATGAAAGGCTATATGGATATCTAACAGAACCATAATTAAATAGGAAATCATAATCACAACACTAGTAACTACATGGTTAGGCCAGCACTAGGAGTGCTTAGCCACTCATAGTAACAGCAATGCAAGAATTAAGGAATAAAGACATGGATTGAATCATCATAATTCTTATAGAGAATGAAATGAATGATCAAGTACAATAAGTATGCTAGTGGCTTCTCCCTTGGACCTTTAGATGAAATGCTTCGAACCTTAGGGGTTTGGTTCACCCCTTAGAACTATGTGTGAAGTGGTGGTGGTGAGTGATGCAGAATGAGCCGGATGAGGGCTTTAGTTATAGGCTTTGAATGGTTTACGGAGTAACCCTTATGGGATGTTACGCCGTAATCTTGCTACGTAATCCTCCAATCTTCTAGGCATATGTAGGTCCTTATAAACAGGATCTCAATGAGCCTTAAACGACTTATAGTCCTTTGAATAAATCCAAAGATACTATGAGAGACAATACCTGTGAATATAAATATTGACGCGGAATATCAATATCTATACCAAGATGAACACAAAACGAATATCAAACTTGCTATTACTATTACTATTTGATTGTAAATTCTCAATCAACTCATATGTTTACAATACTATTCTATGTTCCTTTTATAAACTTAAGGAACCCTAAACGCGTTAAGAGATAATGCTTATCTCTTCCTAGATTAACGCTAAGTGATAACTATTACTATAATTACAACAGACTTAACTGTCTGGTCAAACAGTATTAACTTTAATACTGTCAGACTTAAGTTAATGCTAGCAGACTTAACTTGCTCTACCAGACTTAACTTCTATTACTAACAGTACTAACTATTTCTATCAGTACTAACTATAACTAACAGACTTAACTTTAATACTAACAGTATTAAGTCTGTTTACAATATTTTCCTAACAATCCTCCCCTAACTTGATCTTCATTCATGAACTTCAAGTTTCTTTGTACTTTGGCTTCACTTTGGGCTTTAGAGGATTGTCTTGAACTTCTGTCTTCAAAAGAATCAATCTTTAAGTCTTCAAATCTTGACAGCAACTAGTCTTCATAGCACTCCAATCTTGACTGCAACAAAAATATAGTTTTTGGCAAACTACCAGCCATAAACGGATTTGTTGTGTCTTTACCATGAGCCGTTTGCTATGGACTAGTCAATGTTTAGGTTTGTAAGACCATGGTACATTGATAACCATATGATTTTGAGCAAATCATCAGCTATTAACGGATTTGATAACTCTTTACCAGCTAGCCGTTTGCTCTGGAGTAGCCATGCTTCAGTATAAATACTATGGTGCATTGAATACCATACAATTTTTGGTAAATTGTCAACCATCTAATATGGATTTGCAAGTCTTTACCATAAGCCATAATCTTATGGACTAGTTATGGTTTTTCCACAGCCTTTACCACAAGCCATAAACTTGTGGGCTAGCCAACTCTTCACTTTAACAGATATGGTGAGTTGAAAACCATACAACTTATTTGCAAGTTGTCAACCATAGAACGGATTTGAGAAGTCTTTACCAAGAGCCGTTTGCTCTTGGACTAGCCAGTCCTTATGTTGGTTAGACATGGTGAACTGATAACCATTTGTTGTGTTAGTGCATAGCACCTTCACCAAGTGTTATCCTTCTCATCTTCTATCCTAGGCTTTCAACCCTACAAACTTTACTACTTTCTAATGCCAGACATCCACCTATGGCCTAATCCCTGTACATTAGGTTTTTCCTCAAGAAAGTTGACATGAAGGTTTACTTCAACTCTCTTGGTTACTAAATTATAAACCCTAAAGGCTTTACTATTCACATAGTAACAAACAAGAAAACCCTCATCAGACTTTCCATCAAACTTTCCTAGTGGGCTAAGAGTATTGAGAATGGTAACATGGCACCCAAATGGTCTTATGTAGCTAAGGATTGGTTTGTGGCCAAACAAAAGCTCATAAGAATTCTGTAAACTATTTCCTGATATCCCTTCTCTATACTTATCTCAGGCCAACTCAACCAATATCTATTTATTACTATCCTGTTACAAACTCAGTAATGATCATCCTTAGTATAGACTTTAAATTAGCTCCAAAATTAGTGTATCTATATCTGTTCCATCTTCTCTAACAATTTGGATTATACTCTTTTTTCTCATTTGTTTAAATATTTATAATGTTAGCTACACTAGGTGTTTTCATGTCTACAGGAACAGGATTTCAAAGGAGTTTCAGTACCTGTGGTTTAGACTCTTTGCTCATCAACTTATCTGAATCTTCAGGACTATTTATCATCTACACTTGTATGCATACCTTTCATAGCTATCATATTTTCTTCCTCTTTCCAAACTTCTTTGGTGGTTCATATCTTTTGCTTCATCAATCTTTGTCTTTTTCAGTCTCGTTGGAGTCTTTGTTTTGATGCTCTTTCACCAATTCATTTTCATGCTTTCTTTTTTTTTTAGTGGCTTAAAACTTTATTGGAAGCAAATGACAATCTGTTTTACAAGCTGTCAAAACTCTTCTTTGGATTTCGTCAAAGCTCAACTCCTCAGTGATTTACTTCCATGCCTTGAAATCCTTAAGTAGTTCATCATGGATGTCTTAGCTGTGATCGGGTCATGGGCTTTGTCCTTTTAGCTTTGGTCTGTCTTCAGCAATAAAAACTTATTTTCTTTCTTGTTCACAAGATCCCCCTTCTTCTTAAGCAAATTTTTCTCCTTGAAGTTCACTTCCAAGGCATGTCTTTGATAACTTTGCCATTGGCTTTAGGTTTTGCCTAATCAGATACCAATCCTCATTTGTATATGCTGAGCCCAAATTGTACTTGAGCGTTTCTTTTTCTGTTGCTCAGGACAACTCTTAATCTTCTGCAATCCTTTGTGCTAGAAGAGCATCCATATGTATTTGCTCAGACACTATCCTCTTCTTTTGGAAGGAATCCTATTTATGCTTCTGCAAGGCTAGCTTTCTTCTTGTTTTGTAAGATTTGTTTCTTTTTTGTCTTCTTTGGAGTGTGTGTTTATTCCACAGAGCATAGGAGCGTTTCCTTATCTTTGTAATTTATTTTCACCAGCAGTAATGTCTGTGCTCTTAATAGTATTAAGTTCAATATACTAGTATTACTTTACTCAGCAGTTCATTACTTCAAAGCTATTCAGCATAATCTCACAGCAGTATTAATCTTTTCAGCACCAGTATCGCATCTTCCTGATAAGTCCAAGCTTGAGATACTTTCTTACATTTAGTCTCTTTTCTTCTCTTGTACCTCTTCCTTTGTCAATGGTCTTGACTTTAAAGAGGCAAAACCTTTGAGAGACGTTTTGGCTGCTTCATAGAGTGTTTGGGCTTATTTATCTCCTCTTGTTCCTCCCCTGAAGCATGTGGCTTTGTTGTAGGAGGATGGTAAACATTCCTTGTATGGAAAGAATCAATGTGGATCATCTGGGACGCTTTTCTCCCTTGAGCCTCACGGTTCTTCAGCTCTTGAATTGTTCAAAACTCTACATTTTCTCCTCTTTAGAAACCCTTTCCAATTTCTTCTCCTTTTGACTAGCTTCAATATTGCATTTCCCTGGTTGCTTGGTCTGATTGAGATCTAATTCCAGGCAATTATTCTTGAAATCAAACTTTGGGAACTGTGTGAAGCAAATCATCCATAGGCATAGAACTTGGAGCCTGTTCTTGTAGAGGTGTGAGAAGTGAGGAGTGGACAGGAGAGTGCTGCTCATAGAGATACTCAATCTGTGGTGGGTTCTGTCTCAAGTGGAGGTGGTGGGGATGTAGGTGTGGAATAGGTGTTGGTGTTGGTGAGGAATAACTGTGGAGGTGAAGAAGTAGATGTTGGGGATGGAGTTTGGTGTTGGTGAATGAAATAGGTGGAGGTGGAGCGGTAATGGTGGGTTTAGATTGTGCTGGGTGCAGCATGTTCTTGTCATGCAATAGGGTTACGTAGCATCACAGGAAAATGGACGGCAATTAAGGTCTTGGTGCCCTTGAAAACCCTTTTTTCATATCACAAATTTATTTTTGGTAGGCTCACAATAGATAAGGGTTGTTTGTTTTCTGTTTGAATATTCAAAAATATTTTTGCACCGGAGAAAACGCGGGATAACATCAAAAACTTTTCTTGTTCTTCAAATTGGCCTCATACCATCAAAAATGAGTTTTTTGAAAAATTTATTAACTCTTAGTGGATGGACAGATCAATACCTGTAGCATTACTTGCTACCTTATTGATCTCATCCACCATTCTTAGAGCTATATACGTGCAAAGATGGTGGACCAAATATCGCCTTTGGGGTGTTATGAAACTTTCCAAAAAGGTTAAAGTTACATCAGTCGGTTACATATTTGTCCATACCCTCAAAAAGGTCATCCATTAGGTAACATATGTTAATTCACATGTGGCGTCATCTAATTCGAAGTGAATCCCTAAATTGGACGCCTCAGTGATTGTGTACCTGAATGGTTTCAAATTGTGCGTCTTAATTTCGAGAAGAAACCATCCTCTTTAGTACTTGAAATAGACTCTGCCGAAATTGTTTAACATGGGAATCATAGTTAGTTGGAATAGCAGTTTAAGCATCCTGAGTCTGGAACCTCTAAAGAAAATCCACTATCTCAGCAAACCCTGCACTCTACGTTAGGCTTGCGCAAAACCCTACTTCATAGGCTCGCAGTTGACCACCTTATAATCTTTTGTTTGATGATCAGGTTCAACTAAACTAGGAGGTTTTGAGACATAGACCTTCTTATCTAATAGTGCCATACAGGAAAAGTACTTTTAACATCCATTTGATAGACTATGATACCCCATAAATGAGGCAAGGCTAAAAACACCTGACTAGCTTCAATTCTTTGCTACAGGAGGCAAATAACATTCATCATAGTTAAATTCCTTCTTCTTATCTATGACCTTGAGCTACAGCCTTGCTTTGTTCTCTGACAAACACTCACACCTCTTCATCCTTCTTTGTTTGTATTCCTATTTAGTACCTATCACCTTAGGACCATTTGGTAATATCAACCAAAACCCATATTGTTGAGCTTGACTGCCAACAGTTTTCCTGCATAGATTCAACCCTGCTTCCATCTTCACAGGGTTATGAGACTTTCCTTGTTCAAATTGAGATAAAAGAAGCAAAAGACAACGTTGTTGATCTTTTTCGAATTGCTTCTTTAGGTGTGTGCTCTGTTATGTAGTCACTAGAGATGGAGCCTCGGTGATGTTTCTTGAGAGAGTTCTCGTATGAACAGGTGTATTGGGGATCTCCAGGATTTGACTTTGTGGGATGAGACATTGTAGAATCCTTAGAGTGTGATTTGTAGGAACATCTACCTCTTTTGGTAGATTGTTGAAGTGAAATGATACCTTCATCATCAATAAGAAGCTCCTTTTCCATAAGATACCTTCACTGATTTATCATAAATTCCTTATTTCAGGCATCTCATCATCTATTCTGCATCAGAGAAGACCTACTTCTTTTATGATCAGACATAGGAGAGGGATAACTCAGTATTGCCAGTATTAAACCTACTCAAAAATGCTAGGCATTAAGGTTTAATATACAATATTAACAGGATTAGTTACTGGTAGGTGCTGTTGCTGGTACTGCCTAAGTGCTTCAAAGCAAGAGCATCAGCTCTTTTCTAAAGGTCATTAATTACTCAGTCAGACTGGGATTATTGGTGTAGAAGGTTGCTTGCTTTGAGGAGTGAGTTTTTTTGTTAGCATTATTTTCAGAACGAAAAAGTGTTTTCTAGTGGCTTCTTTTAGAGTTGTAGAGAAACAATCAGGTCTGCAGCCTCCTCAGTTCTGCTCATCAATATCAATGACTCTTTTGAAACTGCAGGCGGTTAGCTTGATTTTGCAAAAGAGGGGACAGAATATAATTTTAGAGTCTGTAAGATAGTCTAAGTCAAACATCTCCTATGGCCTATTCCCTGTAAGTTGGGTTTTTCCTCATAGAAAGTTGACTTTGAAGGTTTACTTCAACTCTTTGGTTTATAAATTATAAACCTAAAGGCTTTACTGTTTCATAGAGTATCCAACAAGAAACCCTCATCTGATTTTCAATCAAACTTTCCTAGTGGGCTAAGAGTATTGAGAATGGTCACATGGCACCCAAATGGTCTTATGTAGCTAAGGATTGGTTTGTGGCCAAACAAGAGCTCATAAGGTGTTTTGTTCTGAGGCTTGGTCACCCTTACCCTGTTGAAGGTATAGCAAGCAGTATTAACTGCTTCTGCCTAAAAAGTGGTAGGTAAGTGTGAGTCAGCTAGCATAGTCCTAGCAGCTCTATTAGGCGTCCTATTCATTATCTCTGCAAACCCCTTTGATGAGGATGTCCTTCGGCATTAATATAAACTCCTGTTTATACCCTTTTCCCCACAGAACTTAGCATTAACCATGTTTTTAATTTGTCCCTTATCAGATCTAATGATTTTTACTTTTTGATTAAGTTGGTTTTTTTCTGTTTTATAATGTACTTAGGGATGTTTGCTAGTTCCTCCTTTTTGGCTAGAATAAAATATCCCAACATAAACCATGAAACTGTCATCAGTAATCACTAGACAGTAAATTGCTATGGTTGATACTACCTCTCAGTGTAGGTTCAAATAGTCCATATGCAAGGTATTGTGTAATGGGTGGGTCACAACTGTCATTCTTGGCTTTACAAGATGGCCTTGTGTTGCTTTCCCTTTTACAAGCAACACATGTGTGGTCATTTTTGAAAACTTGGAAGGTAACCCCTTTCTTACTAGATTATCATTCACAAGTTATTTTTATGTTTTTGTGAAAAATTTAGGTGGACTCCTAACTCCTGTGCCACAATTTAGCTTCATCGATGAAGGCTCTTTGCTAATATACAAGTGTATCCTTTTGAAGAAAAGCCACATTTTTCATATCAATAGTATATGTTGTGTTGCTAGGAACTTTACTTTAGAAGGACCTGATGTTCATCATGCATTTGAAAGTCAGAGGACACCACAAAAACACTTCTTTTTTAGTAAAAAGTACATTTAGCTTTTTATCACATATCTGAGATATGGTGAATAAGTTATATGTCCAAGTTCTTTCACAAATGCCACATCATCAAAAAAACTAAATTTTCCTAAACTAATTTTTTCCTTTACCATGTACTACTTTTCTTCCTCAAAAGAAACATTATCACACTTGGATAGTTCTTGATATTCTTCAAGATGGCCTAGTTACCAGTCATGTGCCCGAACATCCACTATCAAAAATACCTCTATGCTCATATGCCTTCAGTGGATGATCCTGCACAATCAAAAAAGAGATAGTTTCTTCTTTGGGAACCCATGCACTTCTCAGCTTGGGTATGCCTTGTGGACATTAGAGACATTAACATTTGAAAGCAAGGTGTTGGTCTTATTGGCTATTGGAGAGTGGTGGTGTTTTTCTCCATAATCACCAAACCCCCCCATGCTGTGGTCTTAAAAGCAGTGCCTATTTTGCCTACAGCATATACATTTGGTCTTGTGTGCTGTAAATTTCTTAAAATGGGTTATTTACAGGTGATCTTTGTTTTGGAAAAACATTTATTTGGACTCGTTTAGATTCACTGAGAAAGTTTAGGCTGAGTTGTTAGATTCGAATTCTTTTATATTTCTAACAGAACTCAACATGTTGCTTGCCACATATTAAATCTAGAAGCACCAGACTTATATTGAGTGCTGACTTATCAGAACACACTACAGAAGTAAAATGTTGTCTTGCCTAGTATTAAATCTAGAAGTGCCTGACTAAATTGAGAGCCAGCTAACTAACAGAAACTAACATTTCCATGACCGATTAACATTTTACCATACCAGTTGTTTTATATTGTTTTGCTAGCTATAGTATAGGGTTGGGTTGGGTCTAATGGTGTTTAGTTGAACAGGTCTGGGAGGAATTGATTTGCTTTAGTCACCTGTTAGAAATTAGTCAGGCTGGTGTAGCTTGCCTAACTCAGTTTTGAATCACCACTTTTGCTTCTGAAAAGCAGCTTCCCTTGCCTTCTTCTTTCTCTTTTTTGTCAAAGTTCTTAATCAAGTGACTAAGACTTCACACAACAAAACATGGTTACCTTTGAAAGAATAATCCTGACACCTAGTCCCTTTCCATTCTTTGATCTCCAATTCTATCTATTTTGAAGGAATAGGTTGAGGGAAGTCACTGCGTGTCCTATTTGGTTTGCCTAGAGTTTTACATGCTGGCACAACTTAGGGTCAACTTTTGTTTGGGTTAGGCACTTGTGGTTGCCAGTCTTTTCGGGTTTGAGCAATGGTAATTGTTCAATGGATGGTATAGGGATAAAAATATGGTCTATGACTAGGGTCTTCATTGACTGAATGGTCAGATACAGTTCCTTGTTCCCCATCACTGTCATTGGATGGACAGGTTGAGTAAACAGTGGAACTAGTTTCAGACACAGTAGGACTAGGAGATTGAGGTTGAGGTCCAAATTTACCATACTCATACAGAGAATCATCTATGTCTTCCTGTTCCCTAGGGGTATAATCACCACTAAGAGGATGGGGGGACACCTTTATACTCTACTTGTTTAAATCTGCTGTATAGGGGATGTCATTAATATCCGCATTTGTTTTCCCTAAGAATACCAAAATACTCTATCCATCTCATTCCTCTTATTCTAGGACCTTAGCATTTGATTGGTATGCCATATCATATCCTATTTAACAGTTGAGCTCATCCACAAATCAATTAGCTTCCAAGATTTTTAGAAGTATGAAACAAGAAATCAACTATTTTTTGTTTAAAGCTTCTTTGTCCTTCGTCGACAGCCTTTCTTTCCTACTTTGTCTATTCTTTTTCAGCATTTTCTTCTCTTTTTTCTTAAAATTTGATTAGGCATTGAAAATTTAATGTTTCAGTTAAGGAAGATTTGTGTTTGTGGGAGGGCTTTAAGCTTGAGATTCTCTAATTTATTAACAGCTAGCTTATGGGCCACTAAGGCAGCTTCTTGATCAACAAAATTCTGATTGCTGTTCAATCATACTTAGATTTAAGAGCATTATATGTTCTAAACATAATTTTAGAGCACATTGATACTCATTATTCACAGTGAAAGCCATTAGAGCATGATTGAGTTCCTCATTGTAGTCTGTTCTACCCAATTGATCTGACCTTCATCAATGGTCATCAAGGTTCCTTTTCAGTTCGCATGGCTTGAAATCTTGACTTACCTAGCTTCCTGCCTGTACCTTCTTTGACCCTTTAAACTTGCACTCCCTTGCAAAATGCACCTGTATTGTGGCTATAGAACATTCACACTTTATTATCAAATGCAAATGCATTTTTCTAATCCACTTCTTCGGCCGCCTCTACCTGTTTTCTAGTAAGACTTTTTAATCTTTAGGCAGTCATAGCAATCGCCAATCAATTGTTATCCATTTATTTCAAATCCAGATCATCAATTTGATCTGGTCTTCTGTTCAAATCCACTATCATCAGTATTTGTGGCTAGAAACGAATGGTATAACTTCATCAGCAAGACCAGGGGTAGCAGTTGGTGTTGCTTTTGGAAGAGAAGAGGATAGTGCATAAGAAACTATACTTCCTGAGCTTTGGCTTGGCTTATTCTTGCTGGAAGAGGCTTTGGCTTTTGGCTTGTGTTAGAAGGCCACTTATCGAGTGTAAGGAGGAAGACTGATGTCATTTGGATGTCTTGTTCAAAGTCACTCAGGATTATTGTATAAATCATCTATTGGCAGTGTTTGTCAATATTCTTCTTCAGTTTCATTGTCATGGTAATCTAGACTGTCCCACGAGGTAGTTAGGGTCCTTAAAAACTTGTGATTTGCGTCTTATCTTGAATCACCAGCACCAAGGGCACTCCAACTGTGTATAGGAGTTTTTGGTACCTATCATATCTTTTTCCAAACTTTCCTTAGAACGAGACTAGTAAATGCCTCAAATGATTGTTTCAAAACTGCTTTTTGCATTTTCTTCGGAGTTCGCATACCACCAAATCGTATGTATGATGCGCTTCCCAGATCTCTTTGGCACTCATCATGCCATGAAAACGTCTTCTGAGATGATCTTTTGAACAGCAGATTTGCAGTGGGTTCTAGCTTTCTTTCTTTTCTTCAGCAAACTGTTCTTACTGTGAGGCTGGAGGAAAGAACCCTGTATAACCATCTTACCTTTGGTGACTCGCTTCTTTGATTCTATTCTGATCATTCCGACCTCATTATCTATATACTCAAGATAATGTTCCATCTCCATTGCCCACGTATCATAATCATCCTTTTGAAGAACGGGCAGTTTAATGTTTGAAAGTGTGTTTGTTGGTGATAATTTTGTGGTGGTTTTTTAGCAGGAGCATTCCTTTGTTGGATGTGGTACAGATCTATCCAAAAGATTGCATCATATGAAGAGAAAATTCCATCCATCATCATGAAACGAGAAAAATTATCGGTTGCGGACATGACTACTTGTTTGGGTGTATTAACGGTTTTGATCTTTTGTTTCAATCTTGTGTAAAAGTCCGTAGTGGCTATGTACCACTTGTAGGTCCTTATACAACACGGGATCTCAATGAGCCTTAAACGACTTATAGTCCTTTGGAATAAATCCAAAGATACTATGAGAGCCAATAACCCGTATGAATACAAATATTGAGCGGAATATCAATATCTATACCAAGATGACAACAAATAACGAATACAAAACTTGTATTACTATTATATTTGATTGTGAATTCATCAATCAATCATGTGTTTTACATATACTATTCTAATGCTTCCTTTTATTGACATAAGGAACCCTAAACGAGTTAAGAGATAATGGTTATCTCTTCCTTGATTATCGCACTAATGATAACTATTACTATAAATACAACAGGACTTGACTGTCTGGTCATACAGTATTAACGTTAATATGTACACTTTAAGATAATGCTGCGCCCCAGACTTAACTTGCTCTACCAGACTTAACTTATTTATTAACAGTACTAACTATTCAGCTATCAAGTACTAACTATAACTAACAGAACTTAACTTTAATACTAACAATATTAAGTCTGTTTACAATATTTTCCTAACAAGCTTTGATGATCTCTACAACAATTTCAAGATTGTTGAACAAGAGGTTAAAGGAACTGCAAGCTTAAGCTCAAGCTCAAGTTCTCAGAATATTGGCAATTTGTGTCATCCCCCTAGAAGTACTTAATGAAGTTAATACTTTGCTTATGGAGTTAGTTTACTGCTAACACTCAAGTTCAGTCCTGCCTTGCACTCAAGTTAGCACTGCTAGTACTCAAGTTTGTATGCTAACTTTGATGACATTGTTTAGCATTTTTAGCAGGTCAATCCAAAGGGGTCTCACACTTGTATCTGAGGACTTGAATAAAATCCATGGAAATATGGAATAAAGAGTCAGATGGATTTGTAAATGGCAGTTTCATTGCTGAGCATGGAGGAAACAAGAAGTGTTTTTTCCGAAAACTTGGATAGAGATCACTATTAATGGAGTTTTGACACAGCTGGATGGACAGTCCAAGGTGGAGTGTTTCAACTATCACAAGATGGGAGACTTTGCAAGGGAATGCAGATGACCTAGAAACCAAGATAGCAGGAATAGGAATCAAGACAGCTCTAGAAGGACTGTAAATGTGGAAGAAACTTCTTCCAAAGGCCATGTATGGCTAATTGTCTGGAGCTGGTTCTTGACTCTTGAGCAATATGGCAGTGATGAAGTCCCTACAACATGGATCTTTTGGTCCTTTTTTAGACTTAAAGGTACATAATGACAAAACTTGTTCAAAAATTTGTCTAAAAAGCTTTGAAACTCTTAAAACTTAACTTGATGATTTAAGAATAGAGTTTAACAAATCTAAGTTTAATTTAGCAAATTATAAAAGAGGGTTAGCATCTGAAGAAGAGCAACTTGTCTTTCATAAAAAGAATGAGGTTATTTTTTGTGAGCAACTTGTGTCTTTAAAGAGATAATCATATAAAGACTCAAAAATTAGTATGCTTAAAAGTGAGTTAGAAAAACATACAAGAAAAAGAAAGCAATTAACTTAAAATTGAAAATTTTGATAATGCTTCTAAGTGTCTAGAAAATTAATAGGGGTCAGATACCTGATAAAGTTAGAAATGGATCTGGGGTTAGAAAGATATAATGCTGTCCACCTCCTCCTAAAGCTATTTTCACCCCTAATCTTGGATTTTTCATACTCTAGTCTAGTGGAGTTCCAACAGCCTGAGTTTTGAAGGTTATGGAACCTATTCCTAAAAGTGTTTTTTGATGATTCTTATAATTAAGTTAAGGAGCTCCTTGGTGCCCCAATAGTTGGGTGTCAGATGTTAAGTTAGAGAAGGAAAACTATTTTTCCTATGTTGCAGGATGAATTTGTTAGGGACCTAATAACAATAAAAAACCTGTTAGGAAACCAGTTAAGTATGCTAAATGTATAGGTACAATAAGTCTTAAGGGGAAATCAAAGAAAACTGGAATAATCTAAAGTCCAACAGCTAGGAAGTGACTTTCTGGCTGTATTATAAAGATTGTTTTGTTTGTGGAAGTTTGACCCTGTGCAGGCTAACTGCTATTACCATAAAAGGGAAAGGTTGGTTGGTATTCTGGGTAATAATTATACCAAGGGTGAAATTAACATTATTTTGCTAAAAAGACTCACCCTAGTGCTCAAAGGAACATGGTTCCAAGAGCAGTTTTAATAAAAACTGGCCTAAGATCACTTAATACTGCTAGCCCTATTAATACTGTTCATCCCAAAACTATAGTTTATAGTGCTAGACCAATGTCACATTTTTCTAAATCTGCTTAATCAACTGTTAAAGAGGCCCTATCAAATAAAAAACAGCATTTAACTAACAAAAAGTATAGCCAAAAAGTTAAATACTGCTAGGGAATAATTATTTACTCCTTAGGACAAAAGCAGTTAGACTACTAGGCCAAAATCCTGTAGTAGTAGTTATGCTGTGAGGGAAAATTAGGTTAATGCTATTAAGGCCTCAGCATATTAGGTTTGGAGACATACCAAACTTAATATTGCATCAATTACTTTGAAGAAACATGACTATGTTGATGCACGAGGTAGATCTAAGTTAGTGATGGCTTGGGTCCCCAATGGAATAAATTTCTTATTTTATGTGCAGGGTCATCACACAAAGAAGATCAGGGCTATGTTGACACTGGAATGCTCAAGGCCATGACAGGGAACATGTCCTACCATTCAAACTTCAAGGAATTTAGATGGACGATAATGTTACCTTTGGGGGAGGAGCAAAGGGAGGGAAAATTACTAGTAAAAGGAAACTCTTTAAAATTGGGTTAAGCTTGATTTTGCTGATTTGGTACTGTGTCATAGGACGTTTACAATTTAACATTTTTAATGTTTCACAGACGTGTGACAAAAAGAACAGTGTTCTTTTTACTGACACTGCATGTTTTGTTTTGTCTCCTGACTTTAAGTTAGCTGATGAAAGTTAGGTTTTACTTAAAGTTCTTAAAAAGAACAACATGTACAGTGTTGATATGAAGAATATTGTTTCTAAGAGGAGTATTAACCTGTCTTGTTGCAAAGGGCCACAACTTGATGGAATCAATGCTGATGGCATAGGAGGTAGGTCATGTAAAATTTTAAAACCAATTAATAAACTTGTTAAGGAAAATATTGTGAGTGGCTATGTACTTCAAACATTCTTGAAACCATGTTTTTGAAAATGACCAAACTTGTGTTGCTTGCCTTAAGGGAAAACAACACAAAGCCTCCTGTAAGTCCAAAATTCAGAACTCTATTACTCAGCCTTTATTCATGTTGCATATGGACTTGTTTGGTCCAACTTTTGTGAGCAGCTTAATGAATAAGAAATATTGTCTAGTTGTCACTGATGATTATAGCAGATTTACTTGGGTTTTCTTTTTAGCATCTAAGGATGAAACTAGTGGCATTCTTAAGAGCTTTATAACTCAGATAGAAAATCTAGTTGATAAGAAAGTAAAGATAATCAGATGTGACAATGGAACAGAGTTCAAAAATAGAGTTATGAGTGAGTTTTGTGAAAAGAAAGGCATTAAGAGGGAATTTAGTGTAGCTAGAACTCCTCAGCAAAATGGTGTTGCTGAGAGAAGAAATAGGACACTAATTGAGGCTGCTAGAACCATGTTAGCTGACTCTAAGTTACCTACTACATTTTGGGCTGAAGTAGTTAATACTGCTTGCTATGTGCAGAATAGGGTATTAGTAGTCAAGCCTTATAACAAGTCCTGTTATGAACTCTTTAGAGGTATAACACCTTTTCTAAGCTTCATGAGACCATTTGGGTGGCATGTTACCATTCTTAATACCTTAGATCACTTAGGCAAGTTTGTTGGAAAGTCTGATGATGGATTCTTTATTGGATACTCATTGAATAGTAAGGCTTTTAGAGTATACATCATTAGAACTAGGAAAGTAGAAGAAAACTTGCATGTTAGGTTCTTAGAGGATAAGCCTATTATTGCAGGTGATGGACCAAAGTGGCTGTTTGATATTGATATTCTAACAGAATCAATGCATTATGTGCCAGTTGTTGCAGGTACAAACTCTAATGATTTTGTAGGTACAAAAGAAAGTATTGGTGTATGTCAATCTAACAAGGAGACAAGATCTAGCCAAGACTACATTTTGATGCCACTGTGGAAAGATGGTTCACTATTTGATCCTTCTTTAAAGAATTCTAGCAATGATGAACCACAACCTTCTAGTGATGCTAGAAAGAAGGATGATGAAAGTGAAAATAAAGAATGTAGAATTAATGATCAAGAGAAGCCTAAAAATAGTTCTCCAGATATTAATACTGCTGGGCCAAATATTAATACTGCTAGTATTAATACTGGTAGTCTAAATATTAATACTGTTAGTCTAACAGTTATTACTGCTCCACTTGAAGCCACACATGCTGATTTCTTTGGAGATGAAACAGAATGGATATGAGCAACATTTCTACCACATATCAAGTTCCTTATACTCAAATTAAAAGGATCCATAAAGATCACTCACTTGATAATGTGATTGGTGATGTGCTGTCTAGTATACAGACAAGGAGAATGACAAAGACTATAAATAAACAAGGGTTTATAGTGCTGTTTATGAAGGAAAAACTCATGAAGATCTTCATACTTGTCTGTTTGCTCGTTTCCTATCCTAGGAAGAACCCAAAAGGATTACCAAAGCTCTAAGTGATTCAGCTTTTGTAAAAGCAATTCAGGAAGAGCTTCTACAGTTTCAGCTATAAAAGGTTTGGATTCTAGTGGATTTGCCTAAGGGTAAGAGGGATATTGGTATAAAATGGATTTTTAGGAACAAGAAAGATGAAAGAGGCATATTAATCAGGAACAAAGCAAGACTGTTTACACAGGGATATACTCAAGAAGAAGGCATAGACTATGATGAAGTTTTTGCTCTTGTAGCAAGAATTAAGGCAAAAAGGCTGTTCTTAGCCTATGCTTCCTTTATGGGATTTATGGTGTATCAGATGGATGTGAAAAGTGCTTTCCTTTATGGTA
>BQNB010073557.1:0-32078 GCA_026074375.1 Tanacetum coccineum
GCAATTGTTTAGTTTGGGGAATTTTGATAAGTGTAAAATACACATATCCGTTAATACCTAAAATAACCCAATTAAACCCAAAACACAGTGAAAAATGGCAAAAATATACTTGTTTCTATGTTCTGTGTGTGCAGGTACGGATATATCAGAAATCACAAGAAAACAGTCAAAAACGGGCAAGCATGGACACGAGAATCAGAAGAGTACAAAAAGAAGCCAAAGATTCAAAGCCGAAGCCAGAAATGTCAAGCCCTCAGTCAAAATGGTCAAATCATGGTCAACAAAAGTCAACAAAACCCAAAAACATTCCATTTTCACCCTCCAAGTTTTACCAAAGTCCAAAAATAGCCCCTCACCTCTTATTGGACCTTAAAAACCTTAATGGGCATGAAAAACCCAAAAATCCTATACCCGGATCCAAGCCCATAACCATAAGCCCAAAACCTAGTCCATTACCTTATACTAAACCTCAAGGGCCAGTTTTGTAATTTCCAAAACATTAGTTATAACTAGAAATGGAGAAAATAAAGAGAAGGACTAGAAGTGACAATGGGCCAAAGTTAAATCTTTTTTACCCATTTTTAGTTATAAAGAAAGGGCGCCAAAGGGTTACTGTTCATTCATCTTCTCAAAAATTACCCAAGGTCAAAACGATATGGCAAATGCAAATTAAGGGTTCTATTGGTCAATTCAAGGGCTCTACAACGAAATGGCAAGGACAAAGTTGTCATATCAAAGGCTCTCATTAGCTAACCTTCAAGCAAAGCCACGTGGAAGATGAAGAAGCACAAGGGATTGATGATTTTTGCACTACAATCACTCAGTAAACAAGCACAAGAGCAATCACACGGATTGCCACGCTGGCAATCCGTGTGATCCCAAGACTTGATCCAACGGATGACATCAATTCCCCAATGATTGATTGAATGAATGGCAGAGATTGGCAGCAGCTTCTAACTGATTTTGGACCTAGAAGGTTCCTTGGAATGCTATAAATAGACCCTCACATACACATTTAGGGAGATCCTTCTTTTTTTTTCACTTAGTAGCTTTTAGCTTAGTTTAAGTTTTAGCTTAATGTAAGTTTAATCAAATGATTTGTAATTTCCTTTTTAAAGTAATGTAATCAGCTTTTTAGTTAATGAAATTCAGCTTTTACAATTGTCATAAGCTTTCTATTTTGCTCTCATTTGTTTTACTCAATTGTTAAGCTAAAATCAGTAAGCTCATATTAGTTTATCCAAGTCTATAAGCTTGGATTTAAGTTTTAATTTAGTCCTAATCATACCTAAATATCTAAAATCAGTTTTAAATTTACTTTACCTTGACTTTTGGATTTCAAGACTTATGGAAGGGGAGTCAATTGTGGAAGGACTCCCATGGACTTATACTAGCTTATCTATTTGATAAGCTAGAGCTTGCAGCTGTTAAATTGAATTTAAGCTTCTGTTTAGCTGAAGCTAGTGTAAGTTTCCTTTTTAAATTCCTAGTTACTCTTCATTTTCTAGCTTAATAGTTGTCTACCTGCTCATTAATTGTTCTACTTGCTAGTTTAATGCTTATTTGAGCTTATCCATGTTTGATTGTGCTTATTGCTTGCATTTCTAATCTGTTTTTAAAGTCTATGCATTAGATCTTAATTTCTTTGAATTTGCTCTTTGTAATCTGTCATTAGCTTAATTTCAATACATTGTCCTTAGTTTTGTGATTCTGGCTTATTTGAATATTTAAATAAGCTCAATAGGATGATTATAAGCTTCTTGATATCTGGTATCAAGATTTTATTAGCTGGATTTGAATTGCTCAAGTTTTAAGAAATCTGTCCTAGCTTAAAGGGGTGTTTGGCTTAAGCCTATTTGACCTAAAAAGGTCAAAACTATTTGGTTCATTTTCTTTGGACAGCTTAGTTTTCATAAGGTAAACAGTTTTGAAAAGATTTGAATCATTAGTTTAAAGTTAAAATGATTTTGTGGCTTATTTTCCATGTGTTAGCACCAGGGGAATTTTTCCTTTGGTCTTTGCTAGTGCAAGATTGAACCAAGCCACACAAGGCTTGGTAATTGCTTGTTTTGAGTTTTTACCACTCAATAAGAGTGTTCAAGTGTAGGAATACCAATAGGGTATCCTGCAATTGTGTTTAGGGCCTTGCCATTTTGCATCAGTGTACTGACTTACATACTCAGCATATGCTGAGTATGTAGTCTGTTTTTAAGCCCCAATTTAAGCACTTCATTGTAGGATTTAGGAGCTTATAGTCTAGTAGATTGTAGAATAGATATAGTTTAACAAAGATTAAAACATTTTTTCATTATCAGCTTAATTTTGCTCTTAAAAAGTCATAAAAAAGCCAAAAACAGTAGCCATAAGACTTAGCTTTTAAATTTAAGATTTCTAGCTTATAGGTTTAGAATTTTTAGGTTAGATTAGTAGTTTATAAGCTGATTACCTAGTCTTCTAAAGCTTAGGTCCCAATTCAGCTTATTGAGCTTTTTAGCTTAATTTAATTTTGTGCTTTTAAGTGTTCTTTCTGAGTTTAGCATTTTAATCATCAATTTTAGTGGCCTTTAAGTGTTTCTAGCTTAGGTTTCTTTTCATTCTTAGATTAAGCAACTCATAAGCTGTCTAGAACATCTTTCCTTTCTCATTTTGAGCTTATTTTGAGCTTTTAGCAGCTTATTTAGTAAAACCATAAGCTGTCTAGAACATCTTTCCTTTCTCATTTTGAGCTTATTTTGAGCTTTTAGCAGCTTATTTAGTAAAACCATAAGGAAACCCCTACTCACTGATACAGCAGCTTTGATAAGCTGATTTTGAGCTTATTATTAAGTTTCAGTTTAGGTCCTCTTTATTAAAGTAGCTTATTTTTGTGTCCTCTATAAGTCCTAGTATTTAGTTTTTCAAAAAGTAAAAAAATAAAAAAAGTGCAAAAAGTAGGGGTTTGCCTGCCTCGAACCCACGACCTCACACTTATAGACCCAATGCCTTAACACCATGCTACAATAGCTCATCCATTCTCTCTTCCTTTCATTAATCCTTTATACACAATTTAGCTTTATAAGCCAAATAAGCTGTCAAGCTTATTTCGTGGCTTATTTTATAAGCTACAACTTAAGTCTTATTTTTCCTAGGAATCTTATAGCATAAGCTATTTTCTGTATTTTTTCTAGAATTTTTACTATAAGTTTAGTATTTTTAATCTTTTATTTTCTTTAAAAACTTTAAAAAATCATAAAAAATAGAAAATTAATCAGAAAAATAAAAATCTTTTTTATAAAATTTTCTTTTATCATAAAGTTTGTAGGAAAATTAGTTTCACTTTCGTAGGGTCTATTTTGCAAAAATTCATTTTTAAAGAACGGGTTTCGTTCCCGTTCTCGGTTTTCAATTTTTAACCCTCGTTTTAACTCCGTTTTCGTCCTAGTTTTTTTTAAACTTCGTTTTTAGCCAATTAAAATACATTTTAAAAGAAAAATAAAAATTAGGTTTAATTTTGTAGAATTTAGGTTTTTAGCCTTAGTTTAGTGTCCCGTTTCACGTTTTTAATTAAATTTTGAAATTGTTGCTTTTTATTTAGTAGTGATAGATTATTAAAAATATCTTTGCTTCATTCAAATCAGAATCCATGCTTAAACGAGGTTTCAATTTCACTAGTCGTTGGGGAAACGACCCGGGTGATCATATTTACCCGGTTAAATATACGTATTATATATTATATTATATATATTTTTGAGAGTGAATTTTCCTTAGGGAATTTTCTTAATTGCTCTTTGAAGTATTTTATTTTAATATATATTTTGGGAATATAAAACTGCTATCAATGACCAACAGAAATGAACATGTAGATAACTTTTCGTTTGAGTATGTTGTGGAAAATAGCCAGCTTAGTGCACACTTTTGGGCTGATGAGATGTCTAAATACAACTACAAAGAATTTGGTGACTATGCAACATTCAGAACCAACAAGTAAGTATGAATTCTTTTATGTATTTTAATAGTCTATTCATTCATTACTTTTGTATTCAAAAATATATTTGCACATGTGAAATAAAAATTGTTAAATAAAAAAATCCAAACTAATTTTTATAAATTCATATTAAAGCATTCTTTTCAAATGTGAAAATTAATGACAATGTATTTTTATGAGAAAAGTACTTATATTCAATTAACTGGTGTTAGAATAATAAAATAAAACTTATTTGTACAGATTCATAGTATATCATTCTTTTAACTGTGAAAAGTACTTTTAATTTAGTTTTATATGCAAACTAATGATATTAAATATAACCTTTCATTTGTGAGTTAAGCATTCTTCAAACTATCAAAAAGTACTCATAATCTTTTTTTATTAAATATAGGTACAATATGGTCTTTGTACCTTTCACTGGCATTGACAATCACAAAAAGTGTGTCACATTTGGTGCTGGTATGCTATCTAATGAAACAAGAAAGTCATACAAATGGTTGCTGACTTGTTTCCTAAAAGCTTTTCATAAGCAACCAAGATTGGTTGTTACTGATCAAGATCCAGCAATGAGAAATGCTATTGCTTCTGTTTTTAATGAATCGACCCACAGGCTTTGTATGTGGCATATTACAAACAAGCTTCCGTTAAAGGTAAGACAAGTAGATTTCTTTAATTTAAATCATAATATTCTACATTTTAAGATTATTCATAGAGTCTTCACACGCGGAAAATTATAAGCAATGAATAGAAATTTTATGTTTAGAAATTTATATATGAATTATTATACGTAACAATCAGAGATTACATGTTAATGTAAGATGTGACTGAAGTTGCTTTTGATTAGATTATAGACCAGTGTTAAAGTGAAAATCATTGTTCAAGTCTAATAAGTGTATGTTCACATGTGAAAAAAAGTTATATTCTTTTTATTCATGTACTTTATTGTAATTAGTTTTTCAAATATATTATTAACATGATATAAATTTGCAGATTTGTTCAAAAGTACTAGATAATGGTACTTTTAGGAGAAGGTTGCATCATCTGGTTTGGAGTTTATATATAGATCCTGATGAATTTGAAAAGAAATGGCATTTATTGATTGAAGAATTTGATTTGAAAGAGAATAAGTGGTTATCAGATATGTATAATATAAGAAATCGATGGATACCTGCTTATTTTAAAGATGTCGAGTTGTGTGGGCTTATGAGAACAACATCAAGATCAGAGAGCGAGAATTCTTTTTTCTCAAATTTCACTTCTGGGGGATCAACATTGATAAACTTCATGATGTGCTTTGAAGCTGCAATGGAAAGACAAAGACACAGACAAGAGATTCTGGATGATTCAACAATGCAAAAGATTCCAAGATTTAAGACCAAATTACCTATCGAACGATATGCTCAAAAGAAGTACACCAAAACAATGTTCACACTTATTCAAGAAGAGATAAATTCAGCTGTTTATGATTGCCATCAGATTTCAGAGAGTTTAGAGAATGGAATTGAAACTGTGACAATCAAAGAAATTAGAGAGATCAAGGTAAATACGTCAAGAAAGAAGTACAACTTTGGAGAAACAAGTGTTCAAAATAAAAGGAACCAGACAAAGAAAGAGCTACGTTTCAAGGTATTTTTATAATGTTAAAGTACTAAATAGCAGCAATATAGTAGATTGTATTTTTCACATGTGAAAATTTTATATATAGAGTTGTGTTTGATTTAATTTATAAAACTGAATTTTTAAAATAAAATGGAGTGTAATTCTACAATATATTTAAGTGTATAATATTTTAAAATTATGTATATGGTATTCTTTACATGTGAATTTTTTTTATATTCAGGTATATTTGACTTATTTTATAAAATAAAATTCTCTTTTCATAAAATATCTAAGGGAAATTCTTAAAATAGACTCAAGTGTAAAATAATTTGAATTTTTTTACTTATTGCATGATAATGCTCACATGCGTAAGTATTTACCAACTATAAACTATGTATATGGAGTTCTTCACATGTGAAAATTCTATATATTAAGATAAATTTGACTAAATTTATAAAATAGAATTATTTTCAATAAAATATTAAGAGAAAATTCTACAATAGATTTATTACATTATTAGAAAGTAGAAAAACATTTGTTTGGAAACAGATTAGTGAGATTGTTTGAAAAAAAATTCTGTTTTAACAAAATAATTTGCTTTGATGTATATATAATTGATAAAGTAATTATATATATTCTCATATTTGGTGATATATTCATTTGTTTTTAATCATGTAGGTATCCACTGATAAATCAGATGGATCGGTGTTATGTTCATGCATGAATTTTGCAAGATTTGGATTCCTATGCAGGCATATTTTCTGTGTTTTGAAAGGAAATGGACTTGAGGTTATTCCTGATAAGTATATATTGAAACGATGGACGAGAGATTTATTGCCACCTCATATTAGGAGAAAGAAACAAATGTTTGGTTTTGAAGGTGGTAGATATATGGAGTGTTCAGCTACAGTTTATTCAGCAGTAGAGTACTGTCTTAATCTTTTGGCGAAAGATGAAGGAAAACTGATTGAATTTGTTGAGAACGTAAAGAGGCTGAAGACTGAGGTTGAAGAAGCGAATCCAAATGCTAAACAATTAAGTAAAATAGAGATGTTTAACCTCGTTCTCAGGGTAGAAAAACCAGAAGTAAATACAGTGAAAAATCCTAAACCATGTGGTAACAAAGGGAATGCTTCAGGGGGTCAAAGAAAGAAAAGTGAAATAGAGAAGCTAAGAGAACATATGAAGAAGCACATGAGATTATGTAAAAAATGTGAGAAGTATAGAAGACATGATTCGAGGAACTATCCAAAGAAGCCTGATGAAAAACCCACAGATAGTGATTCAACTGTTGTTAGTGATTGATAAAGAAAAGCTGAAGAAATTGAACATATGAAGAAGCACAGAAAGAATTGAACATGATAATACATTCCTTTAATTTTTTTAAAGAAATTGAACATAGTATAATACTTTGCAAGATGTTTGTTGTTTCGCATGTGAAAATACCTTATCACATTTTCAGTGCTTAAATTTGAAACTGTGTCAATAATAAAAGCCTATTATGTTAATTCTCTTATTTTTATGAGTTATATTTTTGCATGTGATAATAAGAATGATTTGGGAACTGGTATGATAATTGTGAAGACAATGATGATGATCAGGTTTGTTATTTAAATAAAAGGCCTTATCCTTTTGTGGACATTGAGGCTTTTTATAGGACATATGGCAGAGGTGAAGAAAGCTCACCGGCTGCAACTATTCCAAACATTACAATTGCAAATCCGTCTGAGGCTGCAAATGTTGCCTAAACAGTTCACTACTGCAGATTTTCATTAGGGGTGAGCAGAAGAAACCGAAAAAACCGAAACCGAACCGAAAACCGAAAAAACCGAACCGAAAAAACCGACCGAAACTAGAAACCGATGGTTCGGTTTTTAATTTTTCAAAAACCGAAAAATTTCGGTTCGGTTTCGGTTTTTGTTCAAAAACCGAACCGTAAAAACCGAACCGAACCGAACCAAACCAGTTTTATAATAATATATAATTAATATAATATAAATAAATAAATGATAACTAAAAATTTTAAATTTATATTTATTTTATGGATGAAATTATTATAATATATATTATCTTAATGTTTATATATATGTTTGTCGTGTACGTGTGTTTACTTGACAATATGTCGTTACAATGACAATGATCATACTATGTGTATTTTCACATGCATGTGTGTGTCTCTCATTTATATGTGTATAATTGTAAAAATTTGTGTAAACATTATTAGGCTCATATTGACAAAAAAAATTAAAAAAATAATCAATTTTCTACGTAAAACAAGTTTATTAATATAAATTAGCAAAAACCAAATTTAAACGGTTTGAAACCGAAAAACCGAACCGCAAAAACCGAGAAACCAAAAAAACCGAACCGCCAAAAACCGAGCGGTTTCGGTTTTTGGTTTTATAAAAACCGAATATTTCGGTTCGGTTTCGGTTTTAGCCAAAAAAACAACCCAAACCGAACCGTGCACACCCCTACTAAGAACGCTGCAAAACGGACTGCAATTCTTGATTCTTCACCTATAAGGATGACTAAGAACACTTCAAAACGGACTGCTTAAAGTTCATGTTTGTGTCATAAACTCTTGTTTTGTGTTTTGGTAGTTTGGTTCAGACTTTACTTCGTCAAACTTAGATTTAGGTCGTGTAGCTTTATTAGCTTTTCTAGCTTTGATAAGCTTACCCAAACACTAACAATAAGCTTATGAGCTTATTATCTATAAGCCATCAAATGGTTATAAAACATAAGAATTTCTTTTGATAACACAATATCTTCTGATGCAAATTTCAGAACCAACAAGTATGAATTCTTTTTATGTATTTTAACAATGTACTTGGTCATTAATTTTGTATTCAAATATATTTGCACATGTGAAACACAAAGTGTTAAATAAATGAATCTAAACTAGTTTTTATAATTTCATATTATACCAGTCTTTTCACATCTGAAAAGTACTAATAATCTATTTTTATGCGGAAAGTACTTATATCAATTCAAATATTTATTATAGAAAGTGTTAATTAAAAAACTCCATTTAAAAATACTCATAAAATTATGTTATTAAATATACATACAATATGGTCTTCGTAGAATATGGTCTTCGTACACTCGCATTGACAATCACAGAAATTGTGTGACATTTGGCGCTGGTATCTGTGTAATGAAACAACACTGTCATACATATGGTTGCTGTAATGTGGTTGCTTTAATGAGTCCTGAACGCTTTCAAAAAGCAACCAAGATTGGTTGTTACATGAATAAAAATGAAATGTTAAATGTATTCAAGGATTTACCATCATATAGTAAAATGAATACTATTCATTTATAAATCCAAATGTATTCAAGGATGAAGAAATTGTTAAAAAGGTTTTGATTATTAATAACTTTGACATCAGATGTGTATTGAGTCTTTTAAACAACATTTTTCTATGTTAGATTTCATCCAGACATTTTCTGGTGGTGAATATAGCTTCAAAATAATTAAGTTGGTACATAATATGTAAGCTCAATTTCACATGTAAAAATGGAAAAAAAACAAGTTACTGCATTGCATCAAAAAAATAAACAAAAAAGATATGCTAAATATAATCTGGATACACATGCCTTAAAATATCATGAGCATTAGTCTTTTTATAAAATAAAATGAAAGCTACATGAAATTGGTTTGAATATACAAAACTATTTTCATGATCTCATTATCCAAAATATTCATCCACTTTTGCATGTCTCGTCAAAACAGCCTCTTCAATAAGTTGTCTTCTTGTATTCTTATCTATTGATCTAACTTTATCAACTTCCTTCTGAAATTCATCTTTGTATGAATTATTTTCGGACAGCAGAATCCTTGCTGCATATTTTAACCTTAAAAAAAAGAAAAATAAAAAGCATTACACATTATGTAATATAGTATATTTTTAGATCATTGAAACAATTAAAAAATGGTTTTTCTAACTTGTGACATGGTGGCACAAGTTTAGGAACATTAAGTGAACACATTTATTTTCTTAAATAATGTTATTTCTTTGTAAAACAACAATGATAAATATGGTATCTGTTAAATATACGTTTCTGCACATGTGAAAAGTTTAATGACTAATACAAAAAATAAAATTTCTAGATTAACAAATAGAGTGATTTATTTGTGATTAATTTATGGATTAATAAGAAATAACTGACCTGAGAAATTTAAGTTGCTTAGTCTGCTCCTTAGATTCCTTGCAGAACCCATATTCCCATTTATTTTCAGCTTCACCAAAGTAATTATCCATATGTGACATAAGGAAAATACCGTTGTCAAATTCATCTTCACATGTTCTCCATTTCATTTTCAACCTTTCGGGTTCCACATTTCTAAATATAGAAGCACGTCTTATCTACAACAACAACATAAAAAAACAAAACAAAACATAACATAAATTAAAATTTGATTATTTTATATTATTTTATATTATTGTTCAAAGTTTTTTCTCATCAATTCTTGAGGCAATTTAAAGTATCTCTGTCTTGTAGTTAAATTATCATCCACCGAAGAGTTGTCAATAATCACAACTTTCCCAGACTTCATGTGAAAACAAATCAAGAAAAATGATCTAGAGTGTAAACCGGAAAGAAAACCTGATTCAAAATAAAGTATATAGTATTAAAAATGGTGTATAATACAAACATATATTTTAAATTTAATTATATAAAGACAATGAAATAAAAATCATACCAAATGAAACATCTTATCTGAATTCAACATCCTTTTTGTATCATAATCACAGAGACGGATACACTCTTCGAACTTGTAAAATCTATCCTCAGCTGTTATAAAGTCTTCTATTTTCAAGTGATTCGTCTGAATAACAAATTTAGAATAAAAATCAATACAAATTAATAATAACATTTTAAATATATAAGAAAAATACTTACCAGTATCGGTTTGAAGAAATATCTTGATGGTGATCCTGCTGATTTATATCTCTCATCGAAATTTAGTAAATCTGCCCATGCATCTATAACAGGTTGTTCTATCTTCAATCCAGGAGCTAGAGATTCAAGAAATATTCTTGGTATCTTAACATTAGTCGTACAAGATGAATATACAATTTCACTGCAAAAAATATACATTTTTTCACATGTGAATATTTTTTCAAATAAAAAAAATATTATATGATTGATAAAATTAAGTAATTATATAAAAAATTGCTTACATTGGATCTAATTCTTCATCCATTATGAAAAGTGTATCAGCAGTAAGAACTTCTGCCTGAGATAAACTATTCACGCTTCGGTTGCAGTCTAATACTTGCATCCTTGATGTCTGGCTTAATGTCTTCTTTTTTGAACAATCAGTCTCTGTTTTAGAAAATGCAACTATACTTTTAATCTTTGGATTAATAGAAATATTTGCGTCCTTGACATTGGTTTGGTTGATCTCTTCGATTGAAAAACCATCAAACTCAGGTTCAAGAGAAAAACTTGGAGGTCCATCTAATCTGTGTTTAGGCATGTCATTTCTTGAAACTCTAAACGGATTACCAAAACTTATAATAGAGTTATCAGGTTCGGCAACCTGTCTAAATAACCCTTTAAGTAAACAATCTTCAAAACCACTAACAGTTGATTTTTCTTTATCATCTCTTTTTGGGGTGTTAAACATCTTAAAATCAAATGAGGTGTCTT
Organism: Tanacetum coccineum; assembly: GCA_026074375.1. NCBI lineage: Eukaryota > Viridiplantae > Streptophyta > Magnoliopsida > Asterales > Asteraceae > Tanacetum > Tanacetum coccineum. The sequence continues at coordinate 11,228 of BQNB010073557.1, forward strand.
TCTTAACCTTAAACCCATTGAATTCATCTTCATCTTTATTTATGATAACCATATCATTTTTTCCATTTTTGATTCCAATATCATCCTCTCTTGATTTTTCCGAAATACTGCCAGCTTCAATAACTTTAAGAACATTTACTACACTCACATCTTGGTTTAATATTTCTTTTTCTTTTTCTTCATCCGTTCCTTTGACAAACATTTGCTCTTCATTCTGAATCTTACTTTCCCTTGACTTTTCAACAATACAAACAACTTCACTTACTTTCTGAAAATCTTCGTGAATACTGTTTTGTTCTTTGTTTTGAATATCATCATTTATAGATTTTTGAAGAACAATATCAGCTTTGATAACTTTCTGGTTAAGCTCTTCTGTCATTTATTCTTCTAACTATCTTCTCCATTTTCTTCATCGGTTTCGTTGATAAAATTCTTGTCTAATTCTTCTACACCGTGGCTGAACTCTCCATCATTATAATTACTCGACATATCATTGAAATTCAAACTATAATCCGTTTCACTAAAATCATTTCCATATTGACTTTCATGATGAATGTTATTATCCTCAATAGCATAAGCAAAATCAGAAAGATCAGTATTTCGAATAATTCCATTATACTTGGCTTTTATATCATTCAACCTACTACTATTCGGATGATCCACCAAACTATTTGAAAACTGAAACTCCAAATATTTAACAATGAGTTTTAACAACGTCACTTTCTGATCCAGTTTATCCATTTTAGACTCTAACTGTTTTAAAAAACAAAAATGTTAATTTAAACTACAATATATCAATTTTAGTTTTTTTCACATGTGAAAATATTTATTCACTAGTTATGTATTATATATTCTTTTAACAATTTCATTAGTTATGTATTACATAATTAATTTTCACATGTGAAAGTAATGAAAAAAATAATAATTAAATAAATAATTTCACCTGTGAAACTTTTCATAATATCTGATTTCTTAGATGTAAAATTATCAATTAGTTATTTTTAACATAACTCTTTTCACATTATTAAAGTATTAAAACAGATATATGTATTACTAAATATTCTTCACATGTAAAAGTACTGAATATATCATACTCATAGTCTATTATTTTTTAAATGCTTTAAAATAGATTAAAATTATAGATAAAAGCAAACCTCTCTTTCCAAAATATCATCATCACAAGAATCATCTGAATACAAATCTAGCAATCCAAAACCACCATTGCAAATTTCAAAAATCTCCCTCTTTTTGATCAACTCTGTAGACCAATATTTTATAGCTGGTGTTTCCCGAGGAACGGAGATTGAATCACACTTTGTTGAGAAAAGGTACATTAACTGAAAAATGATAATTAAAAAAATAATTAATATTTTTTGAAATTCTAATCTTACATAATATTTCAAAAAAAAACAATAAAAAATTACCGTAAGAGCTGTTAGAGGTCCAGAGTAATAACTGTTTCCACCATCTTTAATCCAATTAATTTTACTCATCTTCAAACACTTGCATACATATTTGCACCAATCTAGATTATCAATTCTTGTTTCTTCATTGATGAATCCAATAATTGATTTGCCTGACATACATTGTCCACCCTTTCCGGATAATCCCATAGCATTTAAAAATAACATAAGAAAATTCAGTTTAAAAAGAATTCCACCCATTCGAGATTCTTGGATTTTATCATACACTTTCTTTGGTGTTGGATACCTACGGCTAGGGGTGGCAATTCAGGTCGGGTTCAGGTCGGAGGGTTCGGGTTGACAGGTTGGCGGGTCAGAAAACCCCAACCCAAACCTAACCCATTTAAATATTCAGATCAGCTATGTCAACCCTAACCTGTTTATACATAACCCGAACCTGACCCATTTAACCCGTATATATACTTGGGTTGGCGGGTTAAATAGGTTAAACAGGTTTTGGGTTAACACATTTAACCTATTTTATATACAAAATTTGGCACATTACAGGGGTTAAACATGTTAAACGGGTTTGTGAGTCTACTCGTTTAACCCATTTAACACATATATAAATAATTTTTAATTTAAGAAAAAAATCTTAAACGGGTTAGCGGGTCGACCCACTTAATTTATTCTCAACCCGAACCTGACCTGTTTAATAAACGGGTCAGATAGGTCAACCCAAACCTGACCCGAAATATATTAGACTCAACCCGAACCTGTTGATTTTCGTGTCGGTTTCAGGTCGGGTTTCGTGTCAGGTCAGAAATTGCCACCCCTACCTACGGCTAAACTGGCTATATCAAAGTTTCCAAAAGTAGAGTCTCGGATAAGATTTTTTTAAACAAATCGTCATCAAAAGTACCATAGGCAATGCTTAAACTCCTAAGGTTTTTCCAACATACCACTTTTAAGTAATCAAAATAACACTCAAACAATTTAAGATGAATAAAACTTGAACAGGTGAAAAAAAATCTAGGTAAAGCAATGCCTGTGCACTGCTTGTAATCCCAAACATTAATATCAAACTCTCGAACCTTAAGATCCATAGCATAACGAATACATGATTTTACATCCTTTCCATAGTTGTAAGATGCATGCAATTGGAATTTGTTAATTCTTGATAGGCCGTATCGACTTAAGATATTATTGATAGACGAATAGAATTCAAAGTGTTTATCTTCATCATTAACATAATAATCAAAAATAAGATTAGGAAGTTGAGGCCAAAGGTGTTGCCATCTATTAGAAAGGGTACCTGTTCTAATAGACTCTTCTGTAGAGTCTAAACGAGATGTGATATCAATAAGTAAATAATCGGGTAGTAAACTTATTCGATCAATTACTTGTCTTTTCGGGCGCCTTTTAGGTAGTTTAAAAAGTTTTTGCCTCAACATATCAATGGTGGCTGAATGTCAATGGCGGCTAGTGAATGGTGGCCAAAGAGTGTCTGATTGTCAATGACGGATGATTGTCAATGGTGGCTGATTGTCAATGGCGGCTAGTGAATGGTGGCTAGAGAGTGTGTCATTGTCAAAGACGGCTAGGGTGAAATGAAGTTTATTGGGCCTATAAACTATAAGATATCAATGGATAAATTAGCCTATTAACGCGTGGGCTGAAGAATGAAAATCAGCCCATGTGCAACACATTTGGTTGCCTATCGTACTATATAGATAAAAAATTAGGTTACAATTTATCAAAAACTATTGCAACCTAATATATAAAATTTTAAAAAACTATGAAGAATTATTTATCTGTTTCGTTTATAAGTTCCATCTGGTTCAAGACTTCAAGTGCTAACCAAACAATAGAAACCCATACTTAGGAATGTTTATCAGTTCGGTTATCAGGTTGTTTTGACACCTGTATTCGGTTAGTTCTATTAAAAAAAATTGTGTCAACCCGAAAACCAAACATAATTGAACAAGAAATTCAACCGAACCAAAAACAGAATTTGAATTTGGTTCGGCTTTTGGTTTTGAACTGAATAACATAAATTACACTATTTATTAAAAATATTATTTCATTCATAAAAAGTGTTTTCGGTTCGGTTCCTTTTTTTTTGTTGTTTCTGTTTTTGTTAGGTAGCCCAACAATGAACAAATAGCACAATAAATAAAAAATATAAAGGCTATCTATCATTTTGGTCCAACACAAATTTAAAAAATAATCTACACTATCAAGAAACTAAAACTCCTTCACGTCACTACAAAAGATGCAACAGCATTCACTTACATATATCTCACAATATATTTCACACATGTCTCTAGTGTGGCTTGAACCCATAACTTATAAGTTTGTGGGGGAACTCACATACACAAGAATACCCTTGATATAGTAATAGCACCCAAGAGTTGGGCTAAAATAAGCCCAATGAAAGACTTGAACGAATTTATCGTGTAGCGTAATGACAATTAGTATATAGGTAAATAGAAATAGAAATAGAAATTTAAAAAAATAATAAACAACACCACACGTGGTTCTAAAATTTCCCCAAAATAGTCAAAGGCATTCACACACACTCATATGAATAAGAATTAATATAGCCCAAACATTAAAACAAACACTCCATAAACATCAAAAATCCCAGATGGAAGAAGCAGAAAATAATCAAAATGAAACGCCGATTCAAAGTAAGTTTCCTCTTACTTTTTTATATAAAATAATTCATTACTGCTAGTTAAATATTTCTTGTTAACTTTGGATTTTTTTTGTTTCTTCCAGACAAGGTTTGTTATAAAAGAGGAAGAAAAAGTATTTCAAAAAATAAAAAAATCGATTAGTGTGATTGCAGTAAGTTTTTTATAAATATACTTCTAGTTTTGTATTATTTTGATTCATAGTTTATTCATAGTTTTTTGTTTTTTATTTATATGATTATGATGATTCTATTGATGAAGTGGATCCTAATATAATTCTGAAAGAAATCATTAGAGGTATTTAATTTGTTAATGGTTTATAATACTTTGTTTCATGAGTGTGTTATTCTGTGTTGCAATGTGAACAATTTTTTTGTTATTGTCGTCAAAGTTGTAAAAATTGGTCGGCGGTATGTTGGTGCTTGACCGATATTGACCGCATTTGACCGATTTTGAGCAATTCTGACCAGTTTTGACCGCGTTTGACCGATTTTGAGCAATTCTAACCGCCTTTGGCCGAAACCGATATATGTGACAAATATATGAATTTCTCAGCGGTGGACCGCCACCAACTAATATATCGGCGATATATCAGCCGCCATCACCAATATTTACAACGCTGGTTATCGTTTTTAAAATTTAATGATTTTCTTTTAAATTTAGAATTGATTATCAATTTTAGTAAAATTATTTTCACATGTGAAAAATATAAAAACGCAATTATTTTCACATGAAAATGAAATTGTTGTTAGACAAAGTACATTAGTAATATAAACACTTTTACACTCAGGATGTGTGATTGTCATTTGTTTTTCGAGCACAGAGGTACTCTTTGGTGGGATTGTCAGCGAATCCTCATCTTGGAGAATTATGAGGATTTGAGTTACTATTCCACCAAAGAAGTATCTCCATAAATCAACCCACTGATACCTTCACACCTTTAATACGAGCCAAACGACGGTTGGCAGGGTTGTGTGTGTTTGGTTTTATATAGTGGTGGGTGTGGGTTAGGGTTTGGGTTTTCTCAAACGATCGTTGGATTATGTGGGTGGGGTTAAGGAGAGACGTTGGATGGTGATCCATTTGATGAAAATGAAGTGTCTTGATTGGTTTTTCTTTATTGTTTCTTTAGTACCGGTGTACAACTTAACTTGTTTTAAATACACAAAATGTCAAACATCTTAAGACATGATAGCTTATTTGAGCCGAGTAATCTGTTCTTGACAAGACAATTTTGATGTGCTTCTCTAAAAGATCTTATTCAACTGATTAACATTGCAAATGCATAATGTTTTTTTAAACAATTAATATATGTTAAGAACAAATAGAGTGTTTGGCGTTGTGTATCAAACATTATGATATTGCAACTTTCTTTGCACTCAGATGATATTCTATGAGCTTATGTTTAAGGTTGTTTATGTTATAACATTGACATGAATTTTGCAGATGTTAGTAAATCAAGTGCTGAGGATAGCAAAGCTAATGAACATAGTGAAAACGATGAGGATAATGAAGACAATGATTCAGCGCAAGAAGAACAAAATTCTCAGTCTGTTAAAAAGCGTGGTCGTCCAAAGAAAAGTGTCAGGGATAATGAGAATAAGAATGTTGAAGCTGTTAAGTTATCGTCATCTGTTAAAAAAAGGCGTGGGCGTCCAAGGAAAGAGTCATATCATGGAAACGTTAAAGGTTATAATTTTTTTAACTATACATTATTAAAAATTTCTTATATTAACAATAATAGTAAGATAAATATTTGAGATATGTTTTTTCACAAGTGAAAAAATATTTTGACCACCTTTGGCCAAAACCGATATATGTGACCACCTTTGACCGGTTTTTACCGCCTTTTAACCGATAAATAATAGTAAGATAAATCTTTGATATTGACCGCCTTTGACCATTTTTGACCAATTCTGGCCGATTTTGGCCACATTTGACCTATTTTGACCAATTCTGACCGCCTTTGGCCAAAACTGTTGGGAATTATGTATTCCTAACTTAGTACCGTTAGTTCTATACTTAGTACCGCTAGTTATAGTTAATACTGACAGTACAAAGTGTTAAGTACTGCTCAGATAGTTAGTACCGTTAGTATAAAATAGTTAGTATCGTTTAAGAGATATGTATGAGATATTGTAGGAAAAGATATGTATTATCTTTTACGCGTTTTGTAAGCCAAGATTAGGGTTTTCCTTAGTGTATAAAAGGAACCCTCACGGCATAGTTAGAGACATCAGTTCAATATATATCTCATCTTATACAATCATATCTCATAGTTAGTAATCTGTAATCATATTAGCAGATTAATACAAATCAAAATTTAGTATTCATTGTTCTTCTTAATACTATTGTGTAGATTCCGCATATACAATAAGTATTCATAGTCAGTGTTTCTCTATAGTCAATATGTATATATACAAGTTGGCTATCACCCTTAGCAGGCTGCAAAGATCTGTTTAGTTTGGGACTCACAAGTGGTATCAGAGCCTGTGAGAAACTCTGAGTAAGAAGAACAAAAACCAGTTATAAACCCCTATCTGACAAAGCAATTCACTGGCTGGATCACAAGATGATATTCCACCACCACCACCACCACCATCACAAACACCAACACAACAAACTCCTCACACTGTTCTCGTAATTTCGTGCTCTTTCCAATGGTGGTGATTGTGATGGAATTTACAACATCGTTAAGAAGTCCTCGATAAACATAAAAAATCGTCGTCGAAAGTCACACTCGAAAATTACCATGTTTTTGGCTTTTGTTTTTCAATCCTTTGTACCTATAAGGCATAAAAACACAATATAAGCATATTTGCAACATATTTACCATATTTTAGTGTTTTTAAGTCAGTTTATTTAAGCATTTTCATTGGTACAAATGAATGTTTGTTTTTAGCGCACGCATCAAATTCCCCGCCACACTAAAACTAAGGACCATTGTTGTCCACATCGCAATTTGTAAATAAAACACGCCCGGAAATAAATAATTAAATCCCCTTTTAAATTATGACCCCTCACAATCAAACAAGAACAGAAAAGGTCCATTAAGAAGGTTCAAAAATCATTTATTTCGAAAGCGCCCCTGTTTTTAACCAACTAATTAATAATAATAAAACTAAGATAAGACTTAAAATAACATATTTAAAAGGCTTTAAGAACAGGAGTTCGTCATCCTTGATTTTCACAATCCTCAAACTAAGCTTAAAACAAAATCACAGCCAAATATAAGATAAGATGCTAACACTACTCATAAATGCTAATTGTGTAAGTATAAACTTAACTTTTCGCTCCCTTATTCCTAAATCCTCTACAGATTATTATTATTATTATTATTGGCGACATATAAATTAAGGCCTTATTTTTATAAAGTGAACCTGGTTTAGACCATAATTAGTTTGAGATCCTTTCCTAAAGAGACGATATGGTGAGAATAAGGTCCACATTAACGTCTAATTCGCATGATTTAGGGGTTATTCCTTTTTATTTCATCCGCAACAACTCAACTACGAGTCCAAGAGACGGAAGGCATATTTATGAAAACCCCGAATCAAAATTTTGGCTTTATACTTATTATTATTGCAACATTATTAAACCTCAGTCCTTTAGAAGGCTGCAACACCGGCAAGATGCAGCAAACATATTTCAACCTCGATAATTTCCTCGACCTTTTAGAAGGCTGCAACATCGGTTGTGAGCCAGCAAGATGCAGCAAACTTTTATCAGTCTCGAATTATTATAACTATGTGCCTTATTTTGAAGGTTGCAACATCGGTTGTGAGCCGGCAAGATGTAGCAAACTTTTATCAGCCCACAGTTTTTATTATTATTCTTTCCTCCACCCTTTAAACGACTGTCACATCGGTATGCGAGCCGACCATGATCCAGAAGTCTTATTTCGACTTCGGTTTATTACATAATTATTATTATTATAGCCAAATTTCAAGTCATGTGGTCTTTTAACAACTGCCAACAATCGTATGCAGCCGACCATCTGTCCAGAGTCTCTATTCCCCACAAACTGACAAAAAACCTCGATTTGTGTACCTAGACTTTCACAAGAAGGAATCTCTACAAAGTGATTTAAACTAAGAATCGTAAAAACCTAAAGAAACTTTATTTTATTCAACAATTATATAGTGTTTATTAAGCTGATGGGAGCAAAAATCCACAATTAACCTATATGTGCTCTAAAGATATCCAACTAATCCATGCTTAGCATCAAACTTATATTTAACTCTATCATATTTCGTCCTTTACAAAATTTTAAAGTTAAGAAAATGCTTAGTATAAAAAGCTAAGGAGAAAGCTAGAGTTTAAAACTCGGTCAAGTCAAAAGCTACCAAGTTCTACAGGCCTACTTATTTCTATACTTTAATATTTTCATCATTTTTTTTTCATCATTTTTTATTATTATTATTTATTTATTATTTATATATATATATATATATATATATATATGGATGGGTTTTTCTAGGGAAAAACCATATTTCTTTGCTAGAAAACCTAGAAAACTCAGGAAAACCAAACAATGCCCTAAAAAAACCAAACAGATGCCTAATTTTTTCAGGCTATATAAAAGATTTTTTAGGGCAATCTGTTTATTTTTTTAGGCATCTGTTTTGGTTTTTTTGGTTTTTACAGAGTGTAAATCGAGGCCATATTTGCCTGAAAAAACATTTTAGCCTGAAAAAATTAGGGCATATGTTTGGTTTTTTTAGGGCATTTGTTTTGGTTTTTTTCTGGGTTTTCCACCAAAATTAGGTTTTCTCATGAATCTCATCCCTATATATATATCAAAATATATATATATATATATATATATATATATATATATATATATATATATACTATATTAGTATATATCATAAAAAGTTAAAACAATAAAAAAATTTAAAATTTTGGTCAAAACGGGGTTGCGTGGGAACACATATAGGCACAGGTATGATCACATTTCGATAGAAATCCCCCCCCCCCCCCACACTTAGAATGGAACATTGGCCTTTAAATAAGTGTAAAATACACAATCCGTTATACTAAAATAGCCCAATTAAACCCAAAACAGACTTAAAAATAGCAAAAATATACTTGTTTTTGTGTGTGCAGGTACGGATATATCAAAAATCACAAGAAAACCGCCAAAAACGGGCAAACACGAACACGAGAAACGGAAGAGCACAAAAGAAGCCAGAGATGCAAAGCCAAAGCCAGGAAAAGTCAAAAAGTCAAAGCTGTGGTCAACCTCCAGTCAACCTTGGTCAACAAAAGTCAACCATAAAAGGACAAAAATCTCAAGTTACCATTTGAGTCCCTCAAGTTTCCAAAAGTTACACAATTAGTCCTTTAAAGCTAAATGGGCCAATTTCCCTAAAATAACCTTACCCGGATTCAAAAGCCCATTACCTTAGCCCATTTCCTTTTCCATAAACTACAGGGACTTAAACTATCAAAATTTAAAGTTATTTAAACACTATACTTGGATAAACAACCACAGGGACTAAAAGTGCAACTACCCTAATGTTTAAAACGTTTTTACCCGTTTTAGTTATAAAAAGCGCGCCAAAGGGTGTTACTATTCATCATCTCCCCAAAATCACCCCTCGGTCAAAATCATAGGGCTTTCTACAATTAAGGGTCAATTAAGACAATTCAAGGGCTCACAAACAATATAGCAGGTTAACGACATTGTCAATTCAAGCACCTAAGTTTGCTCACTTAACAAGGTGCCCACGAATTCTATGAAGAAAGCACAAGGAGTGACGGGTTTTTACTCTATTATCACTCACACAACTAGCATAAGCTGTCACATCAAAAGAATGACAACTTGGCAATCCATGTGAGATTGAATCTCATCCAACGACTCAAGATGACTCTCAAATGATTGATGGAATGATTGGCTGAGATTAGAAGGAGCTTGGGATGCAAGGGAAGACTAGAAGCTTCAGCTTGGGCCTATAAATACCCTCACTATCACACACACAAGAGGAAGTAGTAGTAGCTTAGTAGATTTTTAGCTTAAATTAGCTTATTGTAATTTCCTTTAAAATTCAGTTGTAACTTTCTTTTGATAATGTAATCAAGTTTTATTTTAATGAAATCTAGTTTTGATCTTAAATAATCTGTCAAAGCACTTTTTTTTATCTCTCCAAAAATTTTTCAATTCCTTCTCAAATGTTAAGCTATTGATCTAATAAGCTCATATAAGCTCTTACTAGTCTCTAAGCTAGTAATTGAGTTTAATTCTACCTTAATCATACTTATACCTAATAAATCAATTAAATACCTTGAACTTATTGGATTATAAGCTTATGGAAGGGGAGTCAAATATGGAAGGACTCCCAAGGACCTTTACTGGCTTATTTTAAATATGCCAAAGCTGTATAATAGCTCTAAGAGCACATTTATACCTTTGTTAAGCTAAGGCTCAAGTAAGTCTCTCTTTTACTTTTATAATTCTTAGATTCCAGCTTAATTTTTGCTTATCTACTTATTAGCTTATCAATTGTGCTTATTTGATTCTTAGGTACTTATTTATGTTTTAAATTGCTTCTTAATCATGTCATGTTATCTGTTTTTAGTTTAAGTATAATTAGGTCTTAGATTTGTGTTTAATCTGTCATCAAATCATAAAAACCAAAAAAAATATCATTAGCATAGTGTAGATTTTAGATCTCTGGCTTATTCAATTGTTTGATCATGTTAGTTAAGCTAGAAATAAGTTTTTAGTTATCTGGTATTAATGTTTAGTTAAGTGGAATTTAATTTCATAAGCTCAATCAAATTCTGTCATATCAGTAAAGGAGTGTTTGGATTAGTCTTATTTGACCTCAAAAATTCAAAGATAATTGGTACTTTTACTTTGGACAGTTGAATGTTCATATTTGATCAAATTTTAAAAAGGTTTGAAGGTTTAGTTTGAGTTTTTAAGCATTTTGAGGCTTATTCTTTTAGCCTCAGCACCAGGGCACTTTTTCACTTTTCTTAGCTTGCTAGAAATTGGATCTAAGCCTCTAAGACTTAGATTGTGCTTAAATATTGTTCTCACACTCTTATTGATAGAGTCTAGTGCAAGGGAAACCACTTTGGTAACCTGCACTTATGTTTTGAATCCTTGGTCAATTGCATCAGCAGTGGAAACTCAGGTTACCACTGCTGACTTTTTGAGCTTCAATTAAAGTAGTATTAGTAGCTTTCAATCATTCTAATTCAGTAGGTTCTTAGTTAACATATAGCTTAAAATAGATTAAAGCTTGTTTTCTTATTTCTAGTTTATTTGCTTAGTTAAATTTAGCTTAAAAGTTCATAAAAAAAATCCAAAAAGCCAAAAACAGTAGTAATAATTTAGTAGCTTTTAATTTTGAAATCTTAGCTTGTAGGAGTTGATTTTATTGATTTAATTCATAGTTTATTAGTTGGTTGTTAAGTTCTCATAAGCTCAGGATCATTTATAGCTTTTTGTGAGTAATAGCTTAATTTGAATTTGTGCTTTTTAGGGTAAATTCTGAGTTTGCAGGTTTGATCATTAGATTCAGTTAAGGTTAAGTGTTAGAGAGGGAAGTAGCTTATCATTTTTAGTTAGTATACATCATAAGCTATTCAGAACAGTTTTTACTTTTACATTTGAGCTTATATTGAAGATTGTGCAAGCTTTTTAGTGTAAACAAGCTAAAATGAGCTTAAAAACTCACTTACTGGTGGTCAGATCATAAATAAGCTCTTAAAGAGCTTATTTCTCACTTTCAGCTTATAATGCTTTTATAAAAAGTTCTTAGAATTGTTTGCTTAATAAGATTTAGCATTTGGTTTTCAAAAAATAAAAAAGAGAGCAAAAATGAGGTGTGCCAAGCTTTGAACCCGTGACCTCTAGCATAGATACCAAGTGTGTTAACCATTGTGCTTCATTAGCTCATCCAACCATACTCTTCACCATTTAATCTTTATACTTGTTTTTCTTTTCCTTTTTCCTTATAAGCCGTAGCTTATTAGGGCTTATTTAGGGGTTGTTCATTAAGCTGATCAACTGAGTTTTTATTTTGCTCTCTTATTCCTTTTTCCAGTAGGACTTATCCTGATTTTTGAAGAAATTTCCCATTATTAGGTTTTATTTTCTAGGATTTTTCTCTAGTTTAAAAATTGAAAAATAAATAAAAATAGAAAAAAGTTTCAAGAAAATTACAAAAAAATAGTTTTGTTTTATAAAAAAAGTTACTTGTAGGTTTACATTCAGTAAAATCAATTTTACACCTTTTAGATTTAAATTTTTCATTGTTGACTTAATTTTTTAAGTTAAAAAATAGGATTTTAATTTTAATAATATTAAATTAGTTTTTCTGAATTTTTATGTTATTTTAGACTTTTCTAAGTTTAAAAATCATTTTTCTAATTTTCTAAGACTTAATTTGCTATTTTTTAGGATTTAATTAGATTTAATCAGTTTTTAATTCATAAAAAATTCAAAAATAATCAAAAAAATGTTTTTCTTTCTCTTAAAATTTTCTTTTGTCCTAATTTAGGTTTAGAAATTTAGTTTGCATTTTTAGGGGTTAATCTTAGTATATTTGCTTAATTGTCGCGTTTTATTTGTTTCCCGTTAATTGTTTGAGTGTTTAATAGCTTTTAATTGTTCATTTTAAATTGTTGCTTTTATTTAGTAGTTATAGAAACTCAAAAATATCTTTTCTCTCATTCAAATCACAATCCAAGCTAAAGCAAGGTTTCAATTTCACAAGTCGTTGGGGAAACGACCCGGGTGATCATACTTCCCGGTTAAATATACGTATTATATATTATATATATCTTTTAGAGTGAGCTTTTCTTAAGGGAGACTTTAGGAAAGTTCTTAATTGCTCTTTTGGAAATATTATATCATATATTTTATAGTGTATAAAAATCAACATCAATTTTTGGCGCCGTTGCCGGGGACTTGTGTTAAAGATTCCTTCGTTTTACGTTTGTTGATTTGGTTTGAAGATCCTTTCGTCCTCGAAAGTTTCATTTTTGTTAAATATTTCAAAAATCCAAAAAAATAAAAAATATAAAAAGTAAAATTTTTTTTTTCTTTTTAGTATAATTATCATATAAACATAAAAAAATTTAAAAAAAATAAAAAATTATCTCTAAAAAAAGAAATAAAATACACAAAGTTGGTAAAAGAACACCAACATATAATACCTTCAATTGAGGTATTATCATAAATAAGTTCCGGTGAACTTGAAAAGTTCCCAAATCGAACCAAAGATTCAAAAACTTGCCATTTGTGTCACTTACAAAATACGGCTCACCTTAAGAAGAAATTTTTAAGAGCTACCGTGAAGTAAGTTGATTATTTGGTTTTAAGTTGTCTTCCGTGTATCCGTTTAAAATTGATTAAAAAAATTAGTGTAATTTTTGTTTGCTTTTTAATTTCTTTATTTTTAGTGCATGCGCACTCGATCTCAAGCTCGTAATCGAAATCGTCGACAACAACAAATAACAACGGTTATTGTTGAGGAACCCGAGATTCCAATGGCCGACAATCGTACCATGGCTCAAATGCTTCAAGCTCCCATCGAGGGATACGAAGATGCTATTGTTGTTCCACCGATTAATGCAAACAATTTTGAGCTTAAACAACCTTTGATTAATCTTTTCAAAGAATCAATTTTACAGTAAACAAGACCCCTTCATAATCATCTTCGATTTTTCAAACAAGTTACTTTCTACATTTAGAACATCCCAAAGTTCCAATACTCGTTTTAAGCTTTTGCTTTTTTCCTTTCTCTCGTCGAAGGAGAGCCCGGACTTGGCTAGGACTAAGGAACCACCTCAGATCGATTCGAACCTGGATGATCTTGTCTCTAGAAATTCATAAACCCATTCCTTTCCACCTTCAAAAACAAATTACCTTCGAAACAAAATCACAACTTTCTGCCAAGAACGAATGAAACCTTCAACGAAGCATGGGAACGTTTCAAAGAACTTATTCGTCAATGTCCTCATCATGGTTTCTCGGAATTACATCGACTTGATACGTTCTACAATTCCTTGAATACCAATGATCAAGATGCTTTAGATTCCGCCGCGGGTGGAAATTTTCTAGATAAGATACCTCGTGATGGTTTAGCCATTATTGAGAGTAAATCTAAGGTTCGTTATTCAAGAAGTCGTGCAATTGAACCAAGAGTGAGTACGAATGCTCCTCTTTCTACTTCTACACCTTCTAATTCTTTTGAATTTCAACAAATGGCCGCCTTACTTGAAGACAAAATGAATAGTCGAATGAGCCGTTTAGAGAAAGCGATTAGTGAAGAATCATCGACTCCTGCTACCGTAAAGCAGTTGAGGGAAGTTTGTGTTACGTGTGGTTGCAAATCATACCTTTCACAATTGTCCATTAACACGGAACGATTTTCCCATTTATTCATGATAATATTCATCAATTTCAACAAACCGCCGCCGTTGGCAATTTTGTTCAAAGAAATTCCAACCTAAATTTGGCAACCAAATGAGACCACCGGGTTTCAATCAACCAAATGTTCAAAATAACCAAAACCGATATCAAGGAAACAATTTCAATTCGAATCAAAACCGTGGAACCAATTCAACCAAAACCGCCAAAACAATCAAGGAGCCATTTATCAAGCCCCACCATTCCAACCACCACAATCAACTTTGGTTAATCAAGCTTTAACCTCCCGTTGTCCACAATTCCAAGGTGTTTCTACAATGGATTTTGAAGAGTTATGCTAAGCTAATATGCGAACATGAATAATTTGCAAATGAAGTTGGATAATTTTCAAGAAACCAAAATGATTTTCAAAGAGATTACAAATGATTCTCAAAGAAACAAGATTGATTTTTTTTTTTTTTTTTTTTTTTTTTTTTTTTTTTTTTTTCAAAACATGATGCTAAGTTTTCATGCAAAGAACTATCACACAAACAAGCTCAAGTTCAAGTTCGTTACCAGCAATACCATTACCAAATCTGAGGAACGAAGCCAGGCAAATTACACTCGTAGTGGTGTTACATACGATGGACCTCCGATTCCACCGCCAGTGGTGGAAAAGGAAAGTGAGGTGACAAAGGATACGGAGCTACCTAGCACCGAAGACATCCAACCTCAAGTGGTCCAAGACCTAGGAAAAGATAAAGAACCAATCAAAGAGCCTTCTTTTGTTCAAAAGACCAAACCTAGTTTGCCTTACCCGTCAAGACTTAACAAAGAAAAGATTCGTGAAAAGGATGATATCCTAGCTTCAAAGTTTATGGAAATTTTCCGTAATCTTCACTTTGAGCTAAGTTTCGCGGACGCTCTCATTCATATGCCAAAGTTTGCTCCGATGTTCAAAAAGATGCTTAATAACAAAGACAAGTTAATCGAGTTAACCAAGACACCTTTGAATGAAAATTGTAGTGCGGTTGTCCTTAAAAAGCTTCCGGAGAAGCTAGGTGACCCCGGTCGATTTCTTATCCCATGTGATTTTTCAGAGTTTGATAATTGCTTAGCCCTAGCCGATTTAGGTGCTAGCATTAATCTCATGCCTCTTTCCATTTGGAAAAAGCTTGGACTCCCAGGCCTAAATGATACTAAAATGATGTTAGAATTAGCTGACCGAACAATTTCTAAACCAATCGGTGTAGCCGAGAACGTTTTTGTCAAGGTAGGAAAGTTCTACTTTCTGGCCGATTTTGTTGTTCTCGATTTCATAGCCGATCCTCGAGTACCGTTAAACTCGGAAGACCTTTTGCTTAGTACAACTCAGTGCTTTAATTGATGTGTATAAGGAGAGATAAACGCTTAGAAATGATGGGATCAATCTTTTAACCCAAAATGTGGTGATACGCCTTCTATTTCGTACAACAATCTCGAATCGTTGAAGAAAGTTGATCTTATTGATGTTACGTGTGAAGAATACTCACAAGAAGTTTTAGGATTTTCCGACGAAATTGCATATGGCAATCCTTCTCCCGGATACGATCCGATTGTTTCAAATTCTTCTCCGACTCTCACTCCTTTCGGGGATAGTGATTTTCTACTTTTGGAAGACTGTTAGGATCACATAAATGGACCCAAACAAAGAAGCTTCGGTCACTCGAAGTTACAAGGCAAAAGTCAAGCTCGAAAGACTATGTTATTTTAATGTTTTATTATGTATAAAGGGCCAAGATTTAAAAAGCCCAAAAAGAAAAGCCCTAAAAGGAGCTAATCATTATTAGTATAAATACACCTCGTTTAGTCAAAATTTAGGTTAGCTACTTCATTTTATATTTTTTTTCATCTTTAGCAGTTTGGTAGCCACTTTTTTTTCAATTTCAATCAAAGTTATTCATTGTTTTAAATCTTTGTGCCATGATCGGTGGGCTTATCCTTGGAATGATCAAGGGATCCTACAATGGGTATCAAGAGCCTACAAGATTGATGTATTGATTTGGTTTGTATTTTTTTCTATTGATTTAAAAAAAAAAGGGGTTTGATTAATTGTTTGTTTGATTCTTGATTCAAAGATGGTTTATGTTTAATCCAATATCATTAAAACCATCTTGTTAGCAATCAACGATCTCGTGATTTTCGTTTGTTCATCTTTTTTTTTTGTTCGTGTATTGTCAAGCAAGAAAAAGGTTTTTTTTGTTGTTTCGTGTTTTTGTGCTCACCGAACGAGTTCTAGCTGTTTCGATCGAACGAGTAGAATTCAAGATTGATCGAACGAGTGGAAAAGTCGTGGGGATCGAACGAGTACAAGTCGTTTTGATCGAACGAGTGTATTCTTCAGTTGGGATCGAACGAGTGGAAATATAGAGGGATCGAACGAGTGACGATCGAACGAGTGGAAAAGAAGGGATCGAACGAGCCTATCGAACTAGACGTTCGAACAAGTCAATCGAACAAGGCGTTCGAACAAGGCGATCGAACGAGTGGTTCGAACAAAGCAATCGAACAAGACGTTCGAACGAGACGATCGAACGAGTGACGATCGAACAAGCGATCGAACAAGTGGATCGAACGAGAAGACGATCGAACGAGAGGACGATCGAACGAGACGATCGAACTAGTTGATCGAACTAGCGGACGACCGAACAAGCAAAAAAAAAAAAAAAAAAAAAATTTTTTTGTGTCGGATTGTTCTGAAATTTTATACAGCTCGAAACGGCCCAACGTCCAAGACTCTTTCTCATTGAGCGAGACCTGTCATATTTTGGCCATTCGGAGACATTAGGCCCTCAAAACTGCAATTTACTGTTTAAAAATTACCCGAAAATCACAAACCTCACACCAAGTCATATATCATCAATCACTTAAGATCAGATCATTCATAAACAACGTTATTCAATGGCAACCAATGAAGAAACAAATGCTGCTGGCACGATACTCGTCTCTTATGTTTGGTTTGAAAAGTGACTTACGATTCTGTGGAAGATTCGTATACACAGTACATTCGAGGCCAAACCCAATGGCAAACTGATATGGAAATCTATCCAGGATGGCCAACACCTCACCCGATGGCAACTTGATCCTCCACCTACTAATTCTACTTGTTATGCCCGCACTCTAGGAAGAAAGCTGAACTCTGAGTTCAATGACGAAGAAAACAAGCTCGAAATGGCTGATACTCAAGCAGAAAGAGACGGTATGATGAACTGTCACAGGCGAATACTCACTCACGTACTGCGAACACTGAAAAGCTTAGTGCCTTAACTGCTGAAAATACAAAGCTGAAAGCCCAAGTGACTGGGGTAAAACAAAGTAGTTTACCTCAACTCTGCGACACCCAAAGTGCTTGCTCCAGGAATGTACACTAGGTGCTAATATATTCCACAACCCAAACGGGCCTAACTGGTCAAACCAACCCCCGTTACCTAAGAATAAAAAAAAAAAAAAAAAGAAGAAGCAAGTAACTTTCAGTGAACCTTAACAGACCTTCACTCAAACCAACTCAAAACCAGTAGACATCCTAAGAAGCAACTAACCGTGTTGTGTGCCTATGTCTACAGGAAGTAAAACCCACGTCTAGAGCTAGCAAAACTGTGCCTAAGAGAGCCCCTCGGAATCATAGTTCCTGTCCGTTTAAAGTGCGAATGCAAGGAGAGTAGAAGCACACCATAGCTTTGAATAAAAATAACGTGTTTGATTCTAATTTGCTTTTAAACATTCTGTTTCTATTTCAAATTTGAACAATGTTTGTGCTGGATTTAACAAATCCTTTGGCATTAGGCTAATCATTCTCTGATTGTGTGGTTATGTGGATGGTTCTGTGAATGTTAAACCCCCCCAGACTAAGCGTTTTTAACTCCACCCAGAAAGAATGGAAACCAATTAAGAAAGGCTGGAAACCGATTAGCAAACCTTTGCCAATAGCAAGCCTCAGTGGAAGCCACTGGAAGGCATTTTCTCATTATTTGAGAAGTATCCTTTAACTAGATCATGGAACCTACTGATAATGCCAATAGAACTACCCCCGAGTGCAGTTCTTAGCCCCAAAGTCACTATGGGTCTCTAGGTTTACTCATAAACTAATGATTGTACAGGCAGGTTCAAAAGGGATCTCTGGTATTATTGATTGGGTTAACTAACCGGAACCCTCAGGGCATCCATATCACCGTGAATGTTGTGTTATCGCAGTAGTTTTAAATTGGTCTATGGTATTTTGGATTCTGGATGCTCAAGACATTGACCGGTGATCGAGCGCGTCTTATCAACTTTGTGAAAAGTTTATTGGAGACTGGTGAGATGTCGGCAACGATGAATAATGCACCGATCATTGGCTATGGGTGATTATAAACTGGTTGTACACTATCATCTCTCTAGTCTACATATGTTGAAGACTCAAGCACAACCTTTATTCGTCTGTAGGACTTTGTGATGGAGGTTTAGAAGTTGCATTCCGACAGCATTCATGTCACATCCGCAACTACGATATGGTAGATCTACTCAAAGGTTCACGGACAACCAACCTATACTCATCTCACTGATGATAAGATGTCCAGCTTCACCAGTTTGCTTGCTTACAAAAAGCCTCTTCCAACAAGTCATTGTTATGCATCGTCCGGTTGAATCGATCTAAATTTCAGGGACTTTGGAACGAATTGGCTCAAATAATCTAGTCAGAGGTTTACCCATGCTGAAATATGACAAAGACCATTTGTGTCCATCTTGTCAGCTAGGTAAAAGCAAGAAAACATCACATCCACTAAAGGCAGAAAACACCAATACTGAAGTTCTCCATACTCTACATATGGACCTCTGCGGACCAATGAGAACAGAAAGTATCAACGGAAAGAAGTATGTTTTGGTGATAGTGGATGATTACACCAAGATTTGTTTGGTTACGAATTCTTCGATCAAAGGATGAAACTTCCTCAAGTGAATATGAGAAGTTTATTGTGAAGACTCAACGAGCCTTAATACAACTGTTCGTGTCGTCAGAACAGAAATGGAACGGAAGTTTGTGAATAAGACACTCATGGATGTTTGAGAGTGTTGGTTATATCACATGAAACGAGCGTACCTCGGTCCTCCACAACAGGAACGCGTTGTCGAAAGACGGAACCGAACTCTTATGGAAGCTGCTTCGAACTATGCTCCTCTTGAAAAAGCTCCACTGTTCCTATGGGCCTGAGCTGTTGCCAACTGCGTGTTATACTCTTAATCGATCTCTTGTACACACGCTTCATGAAAAACCTATTATGAACTGCTGAAGGGAACGAAGCCTAATCTCCAATACTTTCCGAGTGTTTGGATCTCTGTGCTATCCTACCAATGACTACGATGACGTTGGTAAACTCAAGGCGAAAGCAGATATAGGTATATTTGTTGGCTATGCACCCACCAAGAAGGCGTACCGAATCTACAACAAAAGAACGCGCAAGATTCAGGAAACCGTTCATGTTGCCTTCGATGAACTTACCGAAGGATTGACGTCTGTTCAAACCAGTTCAGGCCTCGCACCTCAACAAATGACTTCTGTGCCAAACAATACAGAACTCGAACTTACTGCTTTACAGTCAGGACGCAGCCGTTCTGCACTAGTAAAAGACCCAGAACCACCTAGTGTCCCTCCTACAAAGAAACAGGTAGACGATTTGTTTCAATGGTTTGATGATGATGAGGTTGTTCTGATACCTCCGGTTGTTCCGATAACTCCGGTTAATGTTCCTGCTGCCCCGGCACCCGAGAATGCCAATGGTTCACCTTCAACAACAGTTATCTCAGAAGGCGCTCCTGCAGTTACTGAAAGCCTCTTGCCTCATCAAATACCTCTACCAGACACTAGTGATTCTGATGATGAAACACTGTTCGATCATGTTGACAGTAATGATCTGTCATTACTGTCATTTGTTTCTTCATTGGATGCCATTGAATAAGTTTGTTTAGTAATGATCTGATCGTAAGTGATTGATGATTTGTTTGAATTGTGTTTATGGTTTTGTTGTTGTTTGATTATTGGGTTTGGTTCACTCGTAAATACGGTTTAACTAGAATCTAGCTTGTTCGGCTCTCTAAGTCTAAACTCGTTCGGTCCTTGAGGAGTTGAGCTCGTTCGAACCTAACAAGAATTCCACTCGTTCGGTCGATGAAGGAAGTCACTGGTTCGATTCACCAAGGGATTTGGCTTGTTCGATCCTTTTGTTCGATTGGCTTGTTCGATCCCTCGTTCGATTGGATTGTTCGATCCCTCGTTCGATTGGATTGTTCGATCCACTCGTTCGATTTGCTTGTTCGATCCCTCGTTCGAGTGGCTTGTTCGTTCCACTTGTTCGATCCCCTTGTTC
>BQNB010073558.1:6505-29174 GCA_026074375.1 Tanacetum coccineum
TCCTAGCTTAAATTTAGTCTGCAAAAAGTCATTTTTCCTTTTAAGAAAACCAAAAAAATAGTGTAATCTGTTTGGGTCAGCTTATTCATTAAGCTTTTTCATGGCTCAAATGAATTTCAAAATGCTTTTTCTTTGTAGATTAGTGTAGCTTATTGCATAAGCTTTTTAGTGGTATAACCCACTAAGCCATAAGGATCCATTTTCTAGCTTAAAAATAAGTTAGAAACTGGCCTCTTAGGCTGTTTGGTCACCAGTTTTGGCCAAATAGCTTAATTGCTTATCTGAGCTTATTGGCTATTTAGATTTTCTTCATTTAGGTTTAGTCTTGCTTATTAGGTTAGTTTTAAGCCATTTTAGCTTATTTAACTTAGGATTAGAGCTTATTTAAGCTTATGAGCATTTGTGGTTTAGAATCTAAGTTTAAAAGCCTCTTAGGAAATTCTGTCCTTTAAGCTTTGTTTAGCTTATTTTTATTTGCTTATTTTTGTTTATAAATGCTTTTTAGGTTTAGCTAGTTATCTGTCTTAACTTATTTGCTCTTAGTTTGTGCTTATTAGTTCTAAAAAAGCTAAACAGTTTAGCCTTTTAGCCTTTTAAGCTATTAAGCAAATCTGTCACTCTTTTTAGCTTATTACTGTGCTTATTTGTGAATTTTACAAAAAGTCATTTTACAAAAATTGCTTATTTTTAGGTTCTTAAGCTTTTTCATAAAAAATTTGCAAAAGTAAAAACCTGGGAAAGTAGGAAGTCCAAGGTGAGCCAAGGCTTGAACCCTGGACCTCTACCACCCTCAACCAAGCTTTAACACTGCACTCTACTACACACTCGCCCTTGGGTCTTTTTCGGTATAGACTTGCAAAATTAATCATATAAGGCCTTTTTAGCCCATTTAAGCAATAAGCCTTTTCGGCTTATTAACAACTTATTTGGATAAGCTGTTTTTCTCATTTTATTTTTCCTAGGACCAGCACTGTTTAAAGTATTTTTCATGATTTTTCCCAATTCATTTAGTATTTTTAACATTTAATTTAGATTAAAACTGTTTTTAATTCATAATAAAAAATATAAAAGTCAAAAAAAATATAAATCTTTTTTTTAAATTTCCTTTTATCATTTAGGATTGTTAAAAATTAATTTTGCTTTCATTGGGTTAAATTTGTAGATTTTTGTTTTTTAAGAATGGGATTTGAATCCCGTTAACGTTTTTCGTGTTTAGGCCTTAATTGCTTTCGTTTTTAGTTTGCCTTTACTTGTTTGTGTATTTTATTTGTAAAAATAGAAAACCTAATCAAATTTGTGATTATTCAAGCATTATTCCACACACGTTACCTCGATTTTCCATTCACACCTCGTTGGGACACGACCCGAGAAAGTTTTTAGGATTTTGCTTTGGTCAAAAGTGATTATCCTTTCAAAAAGCCTTACGAAATTCTTACTCTTCTATTATTGATCTTTGTGATTTATTTATATATGTATTGTTATTATATATATATATATATATATATATAGAAAGCAAGAAATCAATTTTTGGCGCCGCTGCCGGAGAGGTTGTGATACGATTATTGTGTACGTTTGAAGACTAGTGTTTGAAGAACCTTCTCCGTGAAGTTTATTGCTTATTTTGTGAATATATAAAATACAAAAAAATACAAAAATATTTTATTTTCTTGATTTTCTTTTTCATTATATAAAAACACAAAAATCATTATATATACTTTTCCTAAAGTATTTGCAATACCAAAAAAAAGTCAAAAACCAACAAAACAAATCGTGTTGTTAATCGTTGTAATCGTCTCACCTTTGAATTACAAACTATAAGGGGGGTATAAGGAGGGCTTGATCCAAGGAACATGGCCCAAAAAGGAAGAACGCTTTTAAATTGTTGTATGTACTGCTCCCATAGAGTGTAATCAATGCACTGTAGGTACTGCTTCATCCTCATCTTTCAGAGATCATACTCATCAGGTTGAAGTATGGGTAGCTTGATGGTTTTAGTAGATTGAGAATTCATTGCTTCATGAAAAAGTAGATCTTGTGTGTAGTAAAGTTTTTTCTTATTCAAAGCTTCTCACAAGCTCTGATACCACTTGTTGATCCCAATAGAATAGATCTTGCTTAGCTTTTATAAGGCTAAGTTGTATTGAATAAATTCAAACAACTATGATAGAAACTTTGATTGTGAATATCAAAGACTATGCGGAATCTAGTCAATGATACTAAGAAGAATTTTAATGAAACAGTAATGAATAAGATCAATAACAAATAGTTTACCAAACTTTTAGCCTCAATATAATATGAACACTCTTAATAGTGTTAGGGTTTACAAAACCTTGAAGCTATGAAAAACTCTATGATAGACTCGTTTTGATACATAGAACTCTATGCCCTAGGACCTACTTTTATACACCAAGGAGTCCTAACTGGCTTACAATATTTTCCTAAATTATCATGATCTTCTAAACAAATAACTTATACATATCTTTTACAAAAATATCTCATACTTATCACGTAAGTATTCTTGATCTCCAATCAATCTTTATCTTTTTAGCAGTCTTAATCCTTGAGCAGTTGTAATCTTTCGGCAGTTGTAACTTTGTACCAGCAACACTAACTGAGCACAAGCAGCATTAACTACTTAAAATATTTTCTTCATTCTTCATCAGCAGTACTAAGTTACACTAGCAGTAATAACTTTACTTTAGCAGTACTAACATTACTAGCAGTTAACTAGCAGTACTAGTATACACTAGCATTAGTAACTAGCAGTACTAACTACTTAGCATATTTTTCATAAAGATTACTAACATCACTAATTTATGCTTAGCAGTACTAACATACACCTAAGCAGTCTTAACTTCCATACAGCATCAAGAAGCTTTTAATCCTAACACAATGTCATCAGCTGAAACTGAGTATGTCGCTACTATTGGATGCTGTGTTAAAGTACCCTGGATCAAGAGTTGGCTAGCTGACTATGATGTTCTCTATGACAAGGTGCCCATATTTTATGATAATACAAGTGCCATTGCCATTTCAAATAATCCAGTGTTGCATTCTAGGACAAAATATATTGACATCAGGTATCACTTCATCGGGGACAACATTTTAAAAGGTGATATTTAGCTTCATTTTGTACCCACTGATTTGCAACTAGCTGACATTTTTACAAAACCTCTAGCTGAGCCTAGCTTTACTAGATTGGTCGCTAAGTTGGGTATGCTCAATATTGAAAAGGAAGCCCCTGATAAGAAAAAGGCTTTAAGTGATCCTGTTACTTGAATATTAAATGTTTTTAAGATAACTTAAATGTAAATATTAAGTTGAAAGACAAACATTCTCAATATTTAATTCAAATATTCTTTAAAAGGTTACCTACTTTCTCAAAAAAGGGGGATTTTACAATCTACTAAGGGGCAAGGGACCCACATTTTGTGACAGTTTTACCACTACGTATCTAATGCGGAACTCAAAAGGTTTTTATTTTTAAAATATAAACATTTTTGTATTATAAACTATTCACTCGTTTCACACACACTTCACTTTTCCAAAATCAAAACCCTAAAACACCATTTTCATCATCTCTCACAAAACATTTCCATCCAAACGAAGAATTTTTTTTCTTTCAAACAACAATGGCTTCCGAATCATCTTCTCAACAACAACCTTAACCAAAACATCTTTCACATGCATCAAACATTCACTTTGAATGTAAGGATGCTCACATAGCCTTCAACAATAGCATTGCGTTGTTGGAATCAAAGATTCTTATTGTTTGTCATCGGATGATCAACATCTAGCGTACTTACATCCATTGATCATCCACTTGGGCCTGTCATGCAAAACTCTAGATGCTCCTTTATAAATAGAGAGCATCTCACACATACAAAACGATTCTCATCCTCTAACATATTTTACACACACTGTTTCATACAGTAAACATACACATAATTATGTTTTATTTGAGTGTTACCTAAGCTCTTGATTCTCAATCATCCTTTTGGGTCTTTAATGTTCAACACGAGAAGCAAACAACACAATCATCTCAAAATATCACTTAATTACGTTTTACATACCTTACGTAAACATGGCGCCATCCATGGGGACATACAATGAAATAGCCACAAACTTACACCTATTTTTTCATTTCTCGCCTGAAAACATAAAAATTTTCATTCCTTCCTAAAAAGTTATTTTAAAAAATAGTTGGCTCACAAACCTCACAAACTTCTTTGTCAAAACTAACCCAGATTCACCTCGAACCAGAACAGGAGGAAGACCTCATTACAACTGAGGAGGGTCAACAAACACCAAAGTGAAACACACGAGTCACATAGAAACTTTGCAAGATGCCCAAATCATGAGGTGTATGCAACAAATGACCAAGTCAACATGATGGCAACAACTTTTTTAAAAGGCCCCTCAAGGTATGAGGAGGAACAACGACTAATCATGTCGGTCATGCAGCCCAGGTAGTCTCGAGAGAACAAGAATGAGGTTAATACGGATGAGCTCAAGGTGTACAATTAGGTAGATGACTTCCATACACCTATGTCGACCAATAGGTTAGGATCCAAGGTTTGAGGATCATTGGTATCCCCAGCAGAAGTGACATACCTGGAACAACTTCGATTAGAAAGAAGGTCAGCGGACTTTCAAATAATTTAACCTCCACTACCTTTTACTCCTCCACATACTCACGGGGACAGTGCCCAGAACACATCACCGCTATTTGGAGGTGTACTTTGACGCTTCAGGTTTATGTGACGGCCTCCTTAATGGCGTCACGACCTAATACCCAACGTCGTCAAACTATGGTGGTGAAAGAAAACTCTAAGAGTCAACGACGAGCTGACGGCATCACAAGCATCACTTAACGCGGTCATATATGTTTTTCTATATATATATTTCACATTGTTTTCATAATTCATGTGGAACTTTTGTGGAACTATTAGGAGATGAACCATGATTTTAGGAGCTCATTCTGCTCCTTTTACCCCAAGACTTCTTATGTAGTATCAAGTTAAGTATTAATTCATTAATCATTTATTATGTTCAATACTTGTTGTTTGATTATGTGTTCTTCTTTTCTCGTTACTAACATGTTAGGCTAAACTTGACTAGTGTTTATTTAGGATTGCATGAAACCTAGTTGTAAAACTTGATGTATTGTCTCTTGCTAGTGGTGTTTTTGTTAAAAATTGAAAACTGAATAGGAACCGTAGTCTAGCTTGAACGTCAACTAAAACAAGTTTAATTGGTCCCTATGTCTTAAGTTATTATTTAAAAAAGGTATTTAAAGTGTATGATAGTTATTGTGCATGTTCGCCCAAACCACAATAGGTAATAAAGAATATTATGTGTTACACTAGCAAGAACACGAGCATATGATAGATTAGGTATATCGGCTTGGAAGTAGTGCATCCTAGGTAAACACATCTTTCCCCTTTTACGAAGTTCTCACGACATTTACTTTTTTTGCAATTAGGAGTAGTAATTAGCGTAGTTAAACTTCCTTTAATAACTGAGACTTTACTTGCTTTCATGAAATATAAAAATACAAAAATAGTCATCCATCAACCCTTAGATTTAGGCCACGTACATTTCAAACCTACATCATTATTCCCCTAGAGAACGACTAACTCCTCGGTATTGCATATATGACACTACAATGATTAGGTACTTTGCATACGAGGGTTGTAAAACTTCGTTCGTTTACACCACATCTGCATCAGTGACACTGAGGTGGAGAAACGGCTTGAGCCACCGCACCTGGTGCTTTTATAAGCCCTATTTATAGGAAAATAAATAGTGCGATACACTTTCCAAAGGCCCATTGGGCCAACATGTGAACCTCATATCTCGAAAAGGCGCAAGCACAACTGACATTCCGTAAAACCCTAGATACTCCGCTATAAATAAAGAGCATCTCACACATGCAGATTTTATAAATAAAATGAAAATGAAAAAAGTTTGACCTTCAATTTTGACTTTGATTGGCTAATATTAATGTTAAATTTAGCCACACTCTCATTAAATTGCAATTTTCTACCTTGCGGACTTTCTTTCTAATATAAATAATATAAAATATTAAGCATAGACAAAAAAAAAGTAATGCTATTTAGACCTAAAATGCATGCTTAAATACATGCCTAATGCATAAATTACTTGTACATATGTATTATGTATTTTCTCTCTCTAAATTCTTACCAATCATTTTTTCAAATCAATCATCAACAAATCATTTTTCAAAAAAGAAATACTGCCCCACCATCCTTCACCAACTAAAAAACCGTTTGAAACTTGCGCCTATTGGTGCTACTCAACAGTGTACGGCCTCGATTTCATTCGGACACCATCACACACCCTGCGCATTTTAGCATGCACCCCTTCTTTTAGCTAATCTTATCACAAATAGCTAAATAGTCGGTTTGTTTTTATCACCTCTTTCATCTCTACGCATTCTTTAACATCTCTGCGTGTTACAGTCTGTTTGTTTCTTGTCACCCGGCGCATTTTAGTCTCCACTCTTCTTAATTTCACAAAACGATGGTTTTCTTTAGTTCATCACACGGCGCATTTTAGTCCATAGAAATTTTTTTAAAATTTTTTGAAGCTCCACAAATATCTCCTTATGTGTGTGTGTTTGATCGATCATTTTTACACTCTTGCGAAAATAGTTTAGAAAAAAAGATTTTAACGATAAAGGTATTTATAACCTGCATATTTTAGGACAAGAACTCTTCATATACTCATATATAGCCAAACTGATTACTTTTATCTCCTTATTACAGTTTGTTTTTTAGAATGGAAGGACGAAAGCAACAGGTTATTAGGTATATCGTTGTAATCTTTTACGTGTTTAACTTATAAGATATATAAAATAATTAGTTAAAAGTTTTATTTATTTTTGACGATTCAGGAGAAACATATCGCCTCCATCAGCAGCAGCAGTGACGCCTACATCGGCAGCAGCAGTATCTACAGAGGAGACAGATGTTGAGAAACAGACGCGCGAACTAACGCGAAAGGGTATTCGAGTTAATACACAATCCACCTGGGTCTTGATAGTGAACGGTAAGCATAACCTATGGCCGAAACAATTCGGTTATGTTGAGAGTTAGCCTTTGTTACTTCTATATCAATTTTTTTTAATTTCTTATTTTGGAAATTTTTTAGTATCTTACCTAAGTAGATGATACTTCTGAATTTCAGTTATAAATTGCTGATGTTTTTATTGCTAGGTAGTCTTACCCCACTTAACTTTAACAAAAGTTTGGTAAAATCTGCTTCTAAAGATATACTGTATAAATTAGAAGTTGTTTTTTGTTTTTTTATTTTTTTTATGTGTGGTATTAATTAAGATACCTTGTTGTAGGATATCATGTATTCTGTGCGGCTCCTCTCTACTCGACTCCTTACGCACTTATGGAGGGTGGCTGGTTCGGGATAGTCCTGCTGTTCGTTTACTGGTCTTGTGCATTATACACTAGCCTTGAGTTGGGGATGTGTATGAACGAGTATGAAGCCACTGTTTTCACATATCAAGAGGTTGGAGAATATGCATATGGAAGGACAGGGCATCTTATTGTATCAGTAAGTGTTCTCGATCACCTCATGGTGCTAACTTACAGTATAATAGCTTATTTATTAATTATGTTCAATTTTGTGTTGTAGGTAAATGAGAGTCTAGTGGTCTTGGTAAGTTTACTCACATCCTCATTTTTAGTTTATTTTGCTAGCTCCCGTAATACTTGATACTAAGGACAAGCTGTATTTCATTTCCTGTTGGCTTCAATATTGATACCAATCAGGCAATCATTCCACAAAAATAAGAATTCTCCTAGTATACTTGTAAGCTAATTAGACAATTTGTGTAATATTTCCTAATCACAAGAGATATAAAAGTGTTTATCCTTGTAATTTGAGAAATGTATAATTTCCGATCTTCTACATAGCGAAAACGTATCCTTTGGTTTTCACTCTATTGGGATCCTTCAAGTGTGTCATCTTTTATCGTATTTCTATTGGGTGGAAAATTTACACAAGGCCACACATTTTTCCGACCACCTCGGATTATGGGTGACTTGATGTTTCCACCAACAAGATCATCATCTCTAGCATGTTGTGTTTGACAAAACCACCTTTCCTTTTGGGTCCATGGCACCAACTTAGGCGCCCTCATTTGATTTTCTAGACAACATTACGCGTCTGTTTATTTTTTCTTCATGTATTTTTTGGCAATGAATTATTTCACAAACACATACATGTGATGCTTCTTTCTAACTAATTTTAAAAGGAAATCCTTAATGTGAAGGGGTAGTAGACCTACCCTTTCATTATTAAGACAACCATAGACAAATATACCCCCAAATAGTCTCTTTTCCATTTCACTCATCAACATATACTTCATCACCCACTTCCTTCATACCGACAACTCCCCTGCAACATCTTTTTCATCGGAGACTTTCCGGCCGGTGAACTTTCCACCAACGCCTTGCTCGGAGGATTTCTTTTCCTGATGATGTTCATTAACCCCGATCATTATGTCCTTCCGTTTTCTTTTGTGGAACTAAAAGCTTAAGTTGTCATCAATAGTGGAAATATGGGTATAAAGAAGATGTGCCAGCTTTTAATAAACTTTGTTTTTTTTATCAACCGCCGCCTCTATGTTGCTGATATTTAGGGTTCATGACAAATTCAACCTTTTCACTTTTGATTTTGCTTATTTATTAATATGATTTATGTGAACATTGTTGGTCAGTTTTAGAAAATGATTAGACATTAAACTTGTTTGTTGAATGATGTAGTATTTTGCTTTGATTTGAATTGGTTGAATAGGGTTTAGATAGAGATTTTTGCGTATTTTACTAAAAAAAATTCATAAACTTTTAGGTGATTTATATTTGTTCACTAACATTTTGATAGGTGAATTTTGCACTTGTAGTAAAATGGCTTTACCGTTAGTGGTTGTTTGTGTGCTGTGAAGTGGTCATTTTGGGTGTTCATTAAACACTAAAAATCAATGTTTAAAACCCGAGTTAACCCAATCGGTTGAACTTGGAACCGTCAGCGGAACGGTATATTGGGAACTCGACCGGGTACATTATAAAATATTTTCTAAAACATTGCTTAAAAGAAACACATTTTTCTTGTACATCGTTTCTAAAACTAGACTGTTATGAATGTTATCCAATCACAACCTTTTTCAAAAAAGAAAAAAAAACATAGAAAAACAGGATCACGTCTCTCCTATCGTTGTTACTTTTTCAAATCAATTTGTTTGGTAGCACAGAATGGGACGCTCAACCCATCATATTAGTGTCTCGTCTAATTTATCGTTGGCCATTTTCACACACTTATTTTCAACCATCGACTTACATTACACTCTTGAGTTCCCAACCTGATTGCAATTTCTACAAACCACGTTCTACTTGGATTTCTCCTCATTTTATTCCGTGGACGTCTCTTATTAAAAGTTGCTATCCCCTACTTTCTCCACTCAACAAAGAACTTGATGAATCACCAAATATTCTCTTCTAGATGGCTTTAGCCATATTCAAATCTCGAATCCCCTCAAAGTATAGCTTATAGTAGTTCTGGCTAAACCACTAACAATCGAAAAATTGATTAAACATAACAATTCATGCATTTTTTTCATTCAAAAAGAAAATGTTTTTCAATGGTTTTTCATTCCCTAACTTCGCCTTTGTTCTCAATTTTTAAAGAATGTCTCAAAGATTTTTACCGAACAAGACAATCTATTTTCAGCGATTTTCATTTATTTTGTGTCCGTGTTGTGAAAAAAATTCAGATATCTTGGAGAACAAATTATTTACTTTTTAGGAATTAGAGGAAATTTGTAACTTTTTATTTGATCCTCCTCTTTTCTGTGTGTGTGTTTTTGAATAAGTTGGAGCTCTGGAGATGAAGGGAGTGTTTGGTTTTAATTTGATAAGATTAATGGGGTCGAAAAGGAAGAAGATGATAGGAGTGTTTTGTTCGTGGTATGTATTTTTTTTGGTTTTAAAAGCTAAAAGAGATAAAGGAAGGTTCAGATATTATTGTTTTTACAATAAAGGAGGGTATTTTCATCATTTTTCTGACTTAATAGCACCAATTAATAGATATGAAGAAAATGGACCAAATGTGTTATGGCCTTACAAGTTGATACCTCTAGGACTGGATTCCAGATTTCTTTGAATTTTGGAGTGAACCCTTTATGTCCGACAAACCACATATACCATTTTTGTAATTAAATCAAATTGTTTCATGATTGAGCTAATTAGTCTACATACATACTCCAATAGACAACAAATTGGTCGGCTTGCCGAGTTCAATTCGGAACCCTAATGTTAATCTAGTTCACGTACATATTCATTCACACTCAGTATGGTCTAGACGGCTGTAGATCCTTCCAACCGGGTCATTGACATGCTGAGTTACATGAAGCTCGTCGAGCTCGGTCCACAAAAGAATTGTTTCATGACTGAGTTAATTAGTCAACATACACACTCCCAAAAAAATCCCCACTGTAGACATCCATTGAATGTCTAGAGAAATCTCACACCCTACCATTGGCACTAACATCATATCAGCTGCCAATACTCAATTTATTCTCTTTATCTCCCATTAAAGCCCCTTAAATTCATATTTACGTAACAATTTGTTGCCCTCAGCAACTTCAACTTGCCGTGGACAAGTATTTCTAATCATGCACCCTAGTTTCTTAGATATCTAAGAATTTGTGTGTTGTGTAAATCTTTCTTGATATGATATGCATGATGCTTACATGCATGTGTTTTGACTCTCACTGTCTGAACTGTATATACCCTAGAAAGAACATTAGAGGGAATTTGAGGGTAGTACTCATCATCTTCTCTTTTTTTTTTTTTTTGGGTATTACCCCGGTAAAATACTCCTCTTCTTCTGTAACCCTTGTCTTATCAAAATTACTGACACATTCATCTATGTCATATAAATCCTCTTCGGTAGCTAATCTTTCCATATAAAACATTCAGAGTATACCTTTGACCACAATGGAAACGTAATTCGTTAATCTCTCTGATCAAATTTCTTTTGACTAATTAGTTGTCATCTCTGAGGAATCATCCTGTTTCAGTTACTTGATCTCCGTCACTAATTTTTCAAAAAAAGATTCAAAATCTCTTTAGGATATCTTCTTCAAAAGTATTCCAATTAATTCCATGCCATACTTGGTTACAAATTGTTGAGGCCAAGATAAAGCTCTAGCATTCGGGTATTTGATCATACGACATTTCCACCTTCTGATCTTTCCTCGCGTCATCTGAACCAAAGAATTAGTTGAATCAGTACGACCCTCCTTTGATGTCTACGTTATGGAACTTTGGAAAGTCCATTTTGGTAAGATGACCAAAGTTTAGCACTTGCTTTTTCCTAATCCGGTCACCTTCTGCAAGTCAACTTCTAAAGATTCTTGTAGTAAATAAACTCCATTCATCTAAATGTGCATTGTTAACAGAAGTTGTTTTACATCAGCTTTACTGTCGCCGAAACCGTATAAAAAACGATTTTCGCTTAGTTTTATCCATAGTTGTTGCATGAGCTATAGACACCAGTTACATTTAAGGTCAAGTTTTAATAAAAAAATCATTACTTAGATGCCAATCGATCTGTTGTCACTGAATTCAGTTGTCCTGAATCCAGTTGTGAATTTGAAGGAGAAGTCAAGTTAACTGTTTATTTATGATGAAGAAATGAACTACGTAGTTAAATTCTTGATTGAATTGAACAAAACAAACAGGGCCTATAAGTACAATGAAGAAGAGAATATACATCTGATAAATGCAATTTTTACAAATTAGATCTCACTGCTTTGGCTGAGTATAGCAAGTGAAACGTCCATAAATTCTGATGTAATAAATTAGGATGAGGATTTCAGGTACTGTTACAATGAGCTCGTAATAGTATTTTGAAGACCAAAGTCTACTATACATAAAATCCGATCTGCAAACTAAATCTAGTTATTCTGGTCTTTTTAACGGATAGATTGGCAGTGCAACAAAATATGAATTTTAGTTATGTATACATTTGAAAAAATAATCTTATTAAATTTTCTTATATCGCTTTCATGTAGGCTGGATGTGTCGAGTCAGTGACAATAATTTGTCAAGCGGTGGTGTATGCTTTGCCAGGATTCATTGCATTTTTAGACCAACAATCAAACTGGACGATAATAATTGGAGCGATTGTGATCATTATACCGTTGACTTTAGTTTGTGAATTAGTGGATGTTGCAACGTATGATAAATGGCTAACGGGTAAAGTTCATAACAACTATATTATTGATTTGTGTAAACCTTTTAATATTTAACTTGGTCAATTTTCTGTAATCAGTTTCGGGGACTGTCTTGAACATTTTGGTTGTTGCATGTTTGGTCTGGCTCCGTTATGTTAATGGTGTAACTGAAAAAACTTCAACAACGGAATATGTCAAAGTATCAAGTTTGCCAACGTCAAGTGGCCTCTTTGGATACTGTTTTGCTGGTCACCCCTATCTACCGATACTATATGGGTCCATCATGACAGACAACAGGGATTTAACATACATTAAAATCGTATACGCGTTGTAAGTAAGAAGCTGCAAGTTTTTTTTAAATTCAGCGAGATCTTTTACTTATCAATAGCACGTAACTTTATGACTTTAACGTTTTTTATGCATAATTAGCTTTATGTTTGTCCATTACGCAGTTTCCTCCCGAGCTTATTGACATATCTTTCGGCCGCCACTTTGGGATACTCGATGTTTGGAGCAAATGTCGAGTCGGTGTATATTCTAAATATGCCCCTAGACTATTGTGCATCTCAAGTTGCTGTTCTTGTTGTGGTACGCACAATATGTTTTGTTGGATTTATATGATATTTTCTCCTTAACTAGAATTGTGCTCTCCTACGAGAAAATGAGTAGAATTAAAAAGAAACTCACTGATTTTTCTTGATAGAAACAAATTAAATAAATATGTGTTGACCTAAATATGAGTGTCATCACACCATAAAGCACAAACAATATAAACATTGTAACCTTAAGCATATATTCTTCTAATTTTGGCTTGTGAAATTTACATTATGCTAGAACTTAAATAAAACAGTTCTTGTTTCCTATATTGCATTGTCTAATTGACAAACGAAAGAGAATAATGCATTACTACTTATTTGGTTCACAATACATTTCAAGTATTCAATTCGTGAGATAGGCCAACAATTATCACATTATTGGAATGTCACGAGATGATTTCATGTGTTTGATGTCATGATGTGTAATGTGTTAGAGAATACAGGTTCTATATGGTAAGTAGCCAAACTTTCTTACACCGTCTCACAATATATTATTTTGTAGGGTGTACATCAATGTATTAGGTTTTTATTGGGGGTTCAAGCGATGGAAGAGAGCATGGATAATAGGTTGAGACAAAATATAAGTGGCGACCTGCAAGATTACACTAGTAGCATCTTAAAAGGTATTACAGTGACGATAATTGTCCCTCTCAGCATCTTGATTCCAGCATATGGTAAGTTTTCCCGAAGTAACTAGCATAAATTTTCATTTCCAATTTAAAATTATATTTTTTATATTTACTACCCAAATGATTGTTCTACCATATATGGAGTTTTAATATTATGTACGTTAGTGTGAGGGAAAAGTTACCCATGGCATTTGGTCTAGTGGTATGTGAGTGACTCCTCAACCAAGAGGTTGCCGGTTCAAGACTCAATGGAGACATTTGTTAGATATTATGTGGTATATGTGTGTAATAGATTGCCGTTGAAGAAAATTATAAAA
Source organism: Tanacetum coccineum (assembly GCA_026074375.1). Lineage (NCBI taxonomy): Eukaryota > Viridiplantae > Streptophyta > Magnoliopsida > Asterales > Asteraceae > Tanacetum > Tanacetum coccineum. Next base: position 20,325 of record BQNB010073558.1, read on the forward strand.
CAGTAGTATGCCATTTGTTGTGATTTTAATAAACGTGTCTCGTTGCATAGAAGTGTAATTTGAACCTGCTATAACATTTGATAAATTTTGAGTCCAAGATGGAGGCAATAAAGTAGTAATTATCGAATAATATAGGTTTTCTAAAATTAATGAATTGAAAACTGTGTACAATTTAATTGTTTGATTTACTATGGATTGGTGTTAGTTTTGGGTTCATGTAGATGATAATGTACATCTCTTATATTCAAAGTGTGTCTATAGTCTAATTCATTATCTGTGATAACTGGAAACACATTAGTAATATTTTTTCACGTTTTGCAGGTCCACTGATGGCATTTTTGGGATCTCTTCTTGGGATAGTCGTGGTTGGATTTCAGCTCCCACTTTGATTGCCGTACAGATATGAAGCATTATTTAGAAGCTAATGCTATATTTTTTTTTTGTTTCAGTCGTTACTAATCCCGTGTGTATGCACTTTAAAAATAAGATGGTACAGGATGAAGGTAGCAGAGGTAATACAACCAACTCTTAGTATATTATAGAAGGATGTAGTACTTACTCAGTGTGCTTTCAGTGGAAGGTTTCCCAAGGACTTTTTACTATCTACAAAACTTTTTACCATTGACTCATTGAGGGGGATGACTTATTATAAGACTTTGGAAAAATAGGTTTTTAAAACTCCAGCTTGTTGAAACCCCTCAATTCAAAATTAATAAAATTTTGAGGTTTACTCTATCTTTTAATGTCAATTTCCATTTTGAAAATGCTTTTAACATACATGTGTATGTGTTTGGTTGGCAGATGCTTATTCTTATTATGATAATACTTTTGGGAACTTTCGCCGCAATAGCTGGTATGGTGAGCAGTTTCCCTCAAATGTTGGAGATGCAGTGGAGCTTTGCTAAGTTCAGTCAAAGATCATGATATGAGCTGAAGTCAACGAAAGTCAAATAGTCAACAAAAGTCAAATGGCAGTTATGATACACTTTTGGCGGGAAATTTCGGTACTGACATTTCTTTGTATAAATTTCATTTCATTGTAATTCATTTCATTCATCTGATTTCTGTAACAAACGACTACCTTGTGTACCTCTACAATTCATATATCAATAACAAATCCCTTTTCACAATATACTCTTCAATCTCTGTTTCTTTGTTCGATCTTGAGATAAATTGTATCGATTCTTCATTTCACTTATTGAAGTCTCTAATTGATCACATCAGATCATGATGAATCTGCTAGGTTCTATGTTATTTCTTGGTTCCAGTTATTGCTTTTTCTGGGGTGGGGTCTGGAACTACTTTTCGTTTTGCTGTTTTTCAAGTTACGCAGGGAGTTGATATTTTATATTGTTAGTGCTTCTTTTTAACTCATGTTTTTGTGTTGTTTGCTTAATATGTTTTTTGTGTGTTTTATGTGGGTTAATTCATCTATGTCAGCCTATTTGTAGTTAGCAAGGTCGTCTCGTGAAATTTTAAGACCCTGTGCCATAACGAAATTAGGCTCCTAGAGCAAAAAATATCTACATATATAAAAATAGAAATTCCAAATATATACAAAATACGTGAAACATCAAAATAACGGTGTTTAACAAGTTTATATATATCATACTGATAGTATTTGAACACCTTAAAAACTTTTTTCTATTCGAATATAAAAATATTATGGTGTTATGTAAAAAAAAACAAATAGACCCTTTCTAAACATTGTCACAAACAAGGGATGAGATTGCTGATTTCATAAACTCTTTTGTACTAACTTAGAAATGAAACTGAAATATTAGGCAGAAATGTAATAAAATCTGAAAAACTTTAGGGTGCAAAGTGGAAAATGTCTTAAATCTTCATCTTCTTCAACTGTATAACACTGTAACATCTATAAACGTGCTCTTTTTGCCATTTTCTTCAAAATTACTTGAAACCACTCGATGTTAACTTAGGTTACGTAAAAATCAGTGAATCTTAAGTTTTAGAATGCATTTTCATCACTTTTACATTGTTAGTACAAAATACGTAATGGGTTAAGTAGATGGATCCGGGAAGTGGTTGGACCAGGCCCAAGGGTAAGATCTTGTACTAAATCAAGTAGTGAGATGATTCTCTGCACAACGAAAGGTAAACCGTTAGTCTTACCGTGGGGACGGACCCCACGATTGGACTTCGGCGTAAGAGTAAGTAAACATATTTGTTAGAGAATGTCAGAGTATGTGTGTATGAAATGTGGTCAGAAAATCATACCTCGTGGGGTGTCAGAACACCCCTTTTTATAGGTGAGCCCCCAATATTAGATTTTCTTAATATTTCGCTCATATCTGTTAGTGGGCCGAAGTAGGGTCCGCCTCGTCGGTGCAATCGGGTTCCACCCAGCCAGCTGTTTATCGTGTATGTTTTGCGAGCAATATGTAGTTTCCCCTTTCCGGTGAATTGTTATTTCTTAGTCACATAGAATGGTTCGGGTAAGTCAGATGAGAAACCGGCCCTTTGTAAATACTTTTATGGGGCCGTGCCCGCAGGGACTGGCGCTTAATCTCTGTCCTATATCCATATTGTTAGTTTGTTTAGGTGGAGAATCTTGGATGCACACTTTATGTGAGAAGTAAGTATATCGTTATAATATCGTTCCCATGATTCTTCGTTGTATAAAGACTATTATACGGCATCAACGTGCTCCCACATACACACATCCCCATATTTGTAAAGTAATGTGTTCTCATATTTGCTAGTGACTCTGTTTCGTTTTATTTAGCACGCTTGTGATACTTCTATAGTACTATACGAAAACTAATTATTACTAATAGGTGTCACATACCACCCGCTCGTCTGTTCACAAGTATGTCTCACTATTACCCGTCTATGAGTGATTGTCCTCAAAATACATATACCAAACATAACAATTAAATTATCTTTATCCTTCATGTTAGTAGATATAAAATTTACAAACTAAATACTACCTCACTCTCTACCTGCCCCAACAGTACATACCTATACCTCAAAGTTACAATGCTCTCCTTAGTCCCTCATCAAAGATCTAACTTCTATTACTGACACACCATCTCCACACAGAAGAAACGTAAGACCCCCACATATACCTATAAACCGACTGTTGATAAGGTCTAAATGGTACCCACGTATCCGTCCTCACAATCATGACTCACTCCACATAAGACATCCCATTCACTAATAAGATCACGATGAATGTAGTGTAAACTAAAAAGACTATCCTATCATCCAATCATAAATACGCGCCAAGACTCATATATACCCATCTATCACTCATACTCAAAAGAACGAGAATCAAAACCTACATGTAGATCATACTAAATAGACAAGAATACAACCGCATAAATAGGTGATGTAAATGCCCACTACCAATGTGATCAATACGACTCGAGTCTAATCCATATGAATTCTGATATATAAAACACTCCATCCACAGTCAAGCCACCAACCTCTCAAGTCCACTATGTCAATAGAGACATGTTCCATATAAGAACTGCTACTTACTTCCCACTCAGTGGCTCCCCAATAAAGAATAACACAATTAAGACATGAACCCCCTCGTGTGTCAAGAGATCTCCACAACATTCATGTCTAACTCTCGTTAATTTTATTGTGTCTCGACTCAGATTCATACAATATCATAGACTTACTGACTCATCCTTGATTATAGAATATCATATCATAGACTCTCCTAAACATATCTGCAGCCACACGTGACATCTGTCGTCTTCAATCCACCCCCTGATTAATCCCACTCACTTTCCCTCCTCCCCCAAACATCACAATCCCAACCAGTAGTCACCCTGTCTATAATATATATCTCTTACGTGTTTCAATAGACATGAAAATCTACATTACCCAAAAAACAAAGCCACCCATACTAAATCTCACAAATAACACTTATCCATAGACACAAAGGCCTGATCCCTACTATATCGATCTATAATCATACTCAACACAATATCTCACCCGTATAATTGTACACACCACAGACTATAGACACTCATCCTATATCTATCCACAAAAACAAGCTATCAGTCACAGTGACGCGCTCTCACTCACTCCTGAAGATGACCCTCATCAAAATGTCGCATGTGTACAAAATACAACCCAGTTATATCAAGACATGTGATATACGGAACTTAATCAGTTTCATGTATTCTCACCTACTATGTGATTAAACTAACAACACTTTACAAATTTATATACCAAAATCCAATCCACAATCCCAGTAAGTCTATAAGTTCATCTGTTGGAATAAACCATGTAAACACCACACAAATATATCAGAAGCTCCTTGTAAGTACATGTACAAATGAGTCACGATTAAATCCTAAATCTTCCGCAAGTACTGAATGACTAAGACTGTCCGCGTTAGTATGAATGATGTTACAATTACTTTAACTTTGCCATGATGTAAGTTAACTTTCAACTCTCTCGTGAAACTTAATAGACATCGTACTCTGAGATGTCCTCTAACATATAGAAGGTCGGCAAGATGCTGTAAAGACACGATTCATGTGTCTCTAGTAGAGGGATGTTGTGTGTCTCAGCTATTTGTTGCCTAATTTGTGTGATCTCTAATTGGTCTCTCATATTTGAATGTGGTTAGAAACTCAGTCTCCAGTCTTAATAAATACTCTCTCATTGAAGTATGTAGTGGTCGTGGTGCGGAGTGAGTGATTGACTGTTGTACTCACTAATAGATGTTGTGCTAGTGTGTTCTCTAAGTTCTTTGTTAGAATGAGAGCAGATAGATCTTACGAGTAGTCCTATATAACCGGTTAGATTCAGTAAGATTGTAACTTTTGGTCTAGATTAGCCTCGGGGAAATGATAGTGGAGATATAATGTACCTCTATATAAGATGGCCATCGTAAGAGAAGGTTAAATGCTGTCATATGTAAGGAAAAGTCTGATTGTTCAGATAAGTAGCCTTTTTTTTTCTCACCTTAGGATAGATATAGATGTCTAGAATAAATTAGTCTCTGTGTTACATGATAGTTAGATGTGAGAATAATACGCTCAGAACATATCGGTCGTATGTGACGTGCAATAGAGAGGAATGTTATAGAATCTGGTTAGGCTACAGAGATATGAAGTTCAGATAATTGATAGATGAGAGAGAGATAGATAGAAGAATATGACTAAGAGAGTGTTTAGAGAAACTAAGAGATGCTGTGCAGAAAGGTTATTGGATATAGAAGGAAATTGTGTTCGGGTTACTGAACGTTAGAAGTGATTCGCTTAGATATATGTGCGTCTCTCATAAACTCTCAGTGTATCTCTCTTGATACTGTTTCATCTAGGTTCTTCATACTGTGACTGTCAAGAGGATATGTGAGTTTTTGTTACAAATGGTGATGTAGTAAGGGATCGTAACTGAGTGTAGTGGAAGAGTTGAGAGTGAATATGGATGTTAGGATCAGTTCTTTGATCAAGGAAGGATGAGGTGGTGTGTGTTGAGAGACATCAACTGTTACACTCCAGAAGGATGTCTCGTTATACTCTGTGCATAGAAGAGAACTCCGCAAGAGAAAATATCTCGCACGCGTGATCATGCATAGGTCTTATGGATACAAATAGCCGCAGTCGAGCAGTCATGTACCTTTTTGTTGTGTTATAAGGTGTGTTTGTTTGTTGTGAGAGGGTTAGGACTAGGAATAATTGAACATATTCCTCAAACCAATATCATGCTTTCTTTCAATAAGTGATCGTAAGAGGATTTTAAATATGAAGATGATTATTATTCAAATGATAATCAATCTCACTATTCAATCCAATTACAAATTTGGAATATGAACATGAAATTGAGATTAGGATTTATATAGATCACGGAAATATCAATTGATAGGTGTAAAATTACACATATCTGTTTATACCTAAAATAACCCAATTAAACCCAAAACAGACTTAAAATGGCAAAAATATACTTGTTTTTGTGTTTTGTGTGTGCAGGTACGGATATATCAAAAATCACAAGAAAACCGTCAAAAACAGGCAAACACGGACACAAGGAACGGAAGAGCACGAAAGAAGCCAAGGATTCAAAGTCGAAGCCAAAGAAAGTCAACCCTGGTCAAACCTCAGTCAGCAAAAGTCAAAAACAAAAGGACAAAAACTCCAATATTACCATTTGAGTCCCTCAAGTCTCCAAAAGTTACACAAGAGGTCCCTATGACTAAATGGGCCCTTAAACCCTTAAAAAACCTTACCCGGACCATAAGCCCATAATAAAAGCCCAAAATCCTAGCCCATTACCATTTTATTAAACCACAGGGACCATTCCTGCCAATATTCAAAGTCACTTAGCACTTCATTTCTATAAAACAAAGACAGGGACTGAATTTGCAAATTCTCCAAAGTTTAAAACGATTTTACCCCAAATTCAGTTAAAAAGGAAAAGGGCGCCAAACACTATTCACCGTCTTCCCCATTTCACCATGGGTCAAAATCAAAGGGCTTTTTAAAATTAAAGGGTACGGAAGACAATTCAAGTGAAGTACAATATGATGGCAGGGTCAAATTAGTCATCTCTATGCTTCATTAGCTCACTTAGCAAAGGAATCACACGTGGATGTGGGAAAGCACACAAGGATGATGGATTTTGCTCTTAAAGCACTCACAAAACTAGCACAAGCTGTCACATCAAAGAAATGACAGTTTGGCTATCCGTGTGACTACCATTTGATCAAATGGCTAAGAATCACTCTCCAATCATTGTGTAATTGTACGATTGAGATCAAAAGGAGCGTGGGCAGCAAGGCAAGGCCTAGAAGCTTCAAAGAATGGCTATAAATAGCCACACAACTTCACACACAAGGGGACTTTTACTTTTTCTAGTTTTTTTTAGCTTAAGTAATTTCAGCTTAATATTTAGTTAATTTCAGTTTTTATCCAGTGTAATTTTCATTTCAATAATGTAACAAAGCTTTTAAGATCAATGAAATTTAGTTTTTATGTCATAAGTTCTCTATTTACATTCATAAGCTCTCATACTTAAGCCTCTTTTACTCAAAAAGCTCTAATAAGCTCATATTAGCTCTCTCAAGTCTATAAGCTTGAGATTGAGCTTTTGTAATCAAGTTTTAATTCTTACTTAAGCTTTAAAATCAGATTAAACTTGTTTACCTTAACTTGTGGACAAATAAGCTATGGAAGGAGAGCTAGCTTTGGAAGAGCTCTCATGGACTTATACTAGCTTATCCATATGGATAAGCTAGAGCTGTTGATAAGCTATAAGAGCCTTTAAGCTTCTGTTTAGCTGAAGCAACTTGTAAGTCTTCATTTAAATTTCTGTCCTTAAATTCTTAGTGTAATTGTGCTTATTTGCTTATTAGTTACTTAAACTTCTTATCTAGCTGCTTTATTTAGTTTATTGATTATGTCCTTTAATCTGCTTTTAGAATTTGTAGCTTAGATAATAGCTTACTATAATTTGTCTTAAAAATCATAAAAATCCAAAAATATAACTAGCATAGTAGTAGATCTTTAATTCTAGCTTATTTAGTTGTTAATTTGTGTTTATTAAGCTTGTTAAAAGTTGATTGTTATCTGGTATCTTATATATGTCCATTAGATTTCATCTTGATTAGCTTAACCAAATCTGTCAAAAAGTAAAGGAGTGTTTGGATTAGTCTTATTTGACCTCAAAAAGTCAAAGATATTTGGTACTTTTACTTTGGACAGCTAAATGTTCATATTTGATTAAATTTTAAAAAGGTTTGAAGGTTAGTTTGAGTTTTTAAGCATTTTGAGGCTTATTCTTTTAGTCTCAGCACCAGGGGAAATTTTCCTAGAGATTTCACTTGTGAAACTTTTAACCAAGCCATCTAAGGCTTGGTTCTTGTTTGATTAGAATTTAGAGTCACTCAATAGAGTGTGTAGTGTGCAGGATTTCCCTCTAGGATTCTTGCATTTAAGTTTTGCACTAATTGCAATTTGCATCAGCAGTACTAACATCAGTTAGTACTGCTGATCTTTTGAGCTTCATTATCAGCTTATAATTGTAGGGTCTAGGGTCTTATTTAGATTAGATATAGCTTAATATAGTTTAAGCCTTATTTTTCATTTCTTAGCTTATTTGCCTAGGTACATTTAGTCTTAAAAATACAAAAGCCAAAAAGCCAAAAATAAGTAGTTTATATAATTTTCTTAGTAGGGCTTAATTTAGTTACTCATTTGAAAAACTGAATAGTAGGGCTTAATTAGGATTCATTAGTTAGCTTATCCTCAAAAGCTTAGCTTCTGTTTTGCCTTATTAAGCATTTGAGCTTTGCTTAATTTTAAGTTTCTTTTGAGTTTGCTTTTTCCTGAGTTTGCAAATTTAATCATTAGATTCAGTTAGCATTAGTTGTTAGTAGGGATTCTAGCTTGTTAGAATCTGTTAATAGATATTTTAAGGATTCTAAAATAGTTTATAGTTTGAAATTTGAGCTTAATTTGAGCTTTTTGCAAGCTGTTAAGTATCAACAAGCAAAAAACAAGCTCAAAAGCTCACTTCCTGAGGACAAGCTTATACTTAAGCTGTTTCAGTGCTTATTTGTCATTTTCAGACAAAAAGTATAGTTTTAAAGTTGTTTAAAATCATGTTTTTAATAAGTTTGGATAATTAGTTTTTGTTAAAAGTAAAAATAAAAAAAGTGCAAAAAGATGGGGGTTTGCCAGACTTGAACCCATGACCTCCCTCACACAAGCCATACGTCTTACCATTATGCTTTAATAGCTCATCCAACCTTATCTTGCACAATCTAATACTTGTACACATTTTCATTTCCTTTATATTAGCCGTAGCTTATCTAGCTTATTTTAGAGCTTATTTGATTAGCTATTTGTTTAGTTTTATTTTTCT
>BQNB010073559.1:0-32077 GCA_026074375.1 Tanacetum coccineum
GCTGTTAAGTATAATTAGTGCTGCTAGTTTTACTTAATACTGCTAAGTTAATGCTGTTAGTTATACTTAATACTGCTGGTATAATTGACATTGTGAAAATTGTAAGAAAAAGATGTGAGAAAGTTGGTAAGAATAACAACAAAAAGAGAGATGTGTAAAAACAGACAAAGTGATTTGGTGAGAAAAAGAATTGAGAGAGTTGGTGAGAATAAAAACAGAAAGAGAGATGTGTGGAATAAAAACAGACAGAGAGTTCTGGTGAGTAAAAGAATTGAGAGAAGTGGTGAGTTGAAAAACAGAAAGAGAGTTAAATATATTAAAAACAAACAAATTGTTTAGAATTAGAGTTAATGCTGGTGACTCAAAGTTAATGCTGCTAGGCATAAGTTAATGCTGCTAGGCATAACTTACTACTGTTGTTGAATGTTAATGCTGTTGAGGGTATTTTCATAAATACTTTGATTAAGGGTTTCAATCACTCATTTAATCGATTCCATTCAATAATATACTCTCTAATTACAAACCCTAACTTAATTTTATCATTCATCATCAAAATCCAACACAATGATGACCCTACAGTTTGCTGATACTCATAACATGGTCGCATTTTTATCTAAACCCGCTGAAAGTGAAGGGTTTGAGCAAATTGTTGATTTTCTGAATGCAAACCCTAACAAATATGCACTAACGATCAATCCTACTATATATACTTCATGCATTGAACAATTCTGGGCTACTATAAAGGCGAAAACTATTAATGAGGAAGTACAGTTACAAGCCCTAGTAAACGGGAAGAAAGTGATCATAACCGAATCCACTGTAAGAAGAGATCTTCACCTGAAAGATGCTGAAGGTGTTGATTGTCTACCCAATACTACCATCTTTGAACTGCTTACACTAATGGGGTATGAGAAACTTTCATAGAAGCTTACTTTCTATAAGGCATTCTTTTCCTTACAATGGAAATTCCTTATTCATACCATTTTACAATATCTAAATGCTAAGACTACTGCATGGAATGAATTTAGTAGCACTATGGCTTCTGCAATTATCTGTTTAGCTACAAACAAGAAGTTTAACTTTTCAAAATACATTTTTGAAAGTATGGTGAAGAACTTGGAGTATATGTTTGGTAAATTCTTGATGTATCCAAGATTTGTACAAGTGTTTTTGGAGAAACAACTAAAAGGAATGTCAAATCATAAAAGGATTTATGTTACACCCTCTTACACTAAGAAGATTTTTAGAAAAATGAGAAGGGTAGGAAAAGGATTCTTTAGAAGTGTAACACCCTTATTTCCAACAATGATGGTACAAGCTTAAGAAGAAATAGGTGAAGGTTCAGCAAATCCTACTGATCCCCATCATACACCCATCATTATTCAACCATCCACATCTCAACCTCAAAAGAAACAAAAACCTAGGAAGCCAAAGAGAAAGGACACTGAGGTACCTCTGCCTAGTGGTCCTATAAATAATGTTGCAGATGAGGCTGTCTATAAGGAGATGGATGACAGTTTGGAAAGGGCCGCTACTACTGCTACTAGCTTAGATGCAGAGCAGGATAGGGGTAACATCAATAAGACCCAATCCAAGGCAACACTTAATGAACCAAGTTCCTTAGGAACTAGTTCAGGTAGTGGTCCTAGGCGCCAAGAAACCATGGGGGATACTATTGCTCAAACTGGGTTTGAGAATGTATCTAAAACTTCTAATGATTCACTGCTCGCAGGAGTTAACACACCTCGAAGTGATGAGGATAGTCTGAAACTAAAGGAATTGATGGAATTATGTACCAACTTACAAAATAGAGTTATTGATCTGGAGAAAACTAAGACCTCTCAAGCTCAAGAGATTATAAGTTTGAAAAGGAGGGTCAAGAGACTAGAAAAGAAGAATAGGTCAAAAACTCATGGGCTTAAAAGATTATACAAGGTTGGTCTGTCAGCTAGGATTGAATCCTCTGAAGATGAAGGTTTGGGTGAAGAGGATGCATCCAAACAGGGGAGGATTGATGATATTGATGCTAATGAAGACATTTATCTGGTCAATGTTCATAGAGATGAAGATATGTTTGGGGTAAATGATCTTGAAGGTGATGAGGTAAATGTTGAAATTGATGTTGATCATGAGGTAGTTGTTGAAACTCAAGTTGCTTCTAAAGATGTGAAATTAAGTGTTGACGAAGTTACTTTAGCTCAAGCACTTGCAGCTTTGAAAAGTGCCAAACCCGAAGATGACAAGGTTTATGTTACAAGAACCAGAGCATGTGGGGTGATACATTACAACAACAATTGCTGCTACAACAGTTACAGCTGCTAGAACAAGACCCAAGGCTAAAGGGATTGTTATTCATGAAGAAGAGCAAGCAACTACACCAATAATTTTTTTCTCAACAACCATCACAGGTTAAGGTTCAGGACAAGGGTAAAGGAATCATGGTAGAAGAACCTTTGAAGATGAAGAAGAAAAATCAAATCAGTTTTAATGAACAAGAAGCTATAAGATTACAAGCTAAATTTAATAAAGAGGAGAGACTTGCAAGGGAAAAAAGATGAAGCCAATGTTTCTTTAACTGAAGAATGGAATGATATTCAGCTAAAGATATGTTTGATTATCAACTGGGCTCAAAAGAATTACAAGCTCAGGAGCAAGAAGAATTAACTGATGAAGAAAAGGCAAGATTGTTTGTACAATTCTTAGAGCAAAGAAGAAAACATTTTGTAGCTAAGAGAGTAGAAGAGAAAAGGAACAGACCTCCAACAAGAGCTCAACAAAAGAGTATCATGTGTACTTATTTGAAAAACATGGAGGTATGGAAGCCTAAAAGCTTGAAGAATAAGTCCTTTGTCAATATTCAAGAATTGTTTGAAAAGCTTTTCTCAAAGGTTTTAGTGAACACCTTTGTTGAATACAAAACTGAGTTTGATGGAAAGAGAGTTCAAGAAAGCTGAACGAGATGCTTTATTAGCCACAAGGAAAGCTAGTTCAAGAGAGCAAGAGAAGCTCTGGAACAAGAAAGCTCTAAAAAGCAAAAACTAGAAGAAGACAAAGAGTTTGAAGAGCTTAAACAATGTTTGGAAATAATTCCAAATGATGGAGATGATGTAACTATTGATGCTACACCTTTATCTACTAAATCTCTAACCATTGTTAACTACAAGATCTATAAAGAAGGGAAGAGAAGCTATTTCTAAATTATAAAAGCAAATGGTAATTCTCAGATGTATTTAACTTTTGGAAAGATGCTTAAAAACTTTAATAGAGAACACTTGGAAGTTCTTTGGAGCATAGTTAAAGCTAGATTTAAAAAGACAAAGCAAGTAAAGTACATGGATAATTTCTTACTTCTTAATTTGAAGACCATGTTTGAACATCATGTTGAAGATAGTGTATGGAAGAATCAACAAGGATTAGTTAAAGTGCTGAACTAGAAGCTTTATGATTCTTGTGGAGTTCATTGTGTAACAATGCAGTCCATAGTTTATTATCTATTTGTTGAGAAGATGTATCTACATAAAAATCACACACTACATCAGATGTACACTAATGTGAAGCTTCAAGTTGATTATGAGTATGAAATGGCATTTGAGCTTCTTAGATTGGTCAAGAAACAGCTTAAGGAAGGCTATGTACCTGAATGAAGTGTTTGAAAGCATCCTCCTGGTGATTAATGAAGCTTTTAATGAAGAAACTTAAGATTTTGAAGAAGAATATCAAGTTTAGGGGAGGATTGTTAGGATTAAAAGCCTTCTTGAAGTTACCGCTACTAAGGTTTGTGTTACTGCTGCTAAGTAAAACTTAGTGTTGTTCATTAATCTTAATGAAAAAATATGCTAAGTAGTTAGTACTACTAGTTACTATTGCTAGTGTAACTTAGTACTGCTAGTGTATATTAGTACTGCTAGTATATGTTAGTACTGCTAGAGTAAAGTTAGTACTGCTGGTAAAGATTGAAGAAAATATTCTAAGTAGTTACTTACTGATTGTTTCAGTTATGCTGTTGGTGTACAATGTTACTACGGCTTTTAAGAGTTAATGCTGCTAGGTACAATAGTTACAAACTGCTAAAAGTTACAAAATGTGAAAGTTAAAGATTGCTTAAGATCAAGATTACTTTTTGAGATATAGGACTTGTTATGGAGAGTTTAGATCTTTGAGGACGTAAATGATACGCTGCGAAGGATTGTGATAGTATAGGGAACCCAGACTTAATTTAATTACATGTTTGATTACCACTATTCATTAGAAACAAACTACATATTAGACATAAGGTAAAGACTTGAATAATATCATAACTTCAATTAACTAAGCCACACATAATATGGATCTAATTAATCTAAGTATTTAGTACCTACATTGGTAAATCGACTAGGACTCCTTAGTGTATAAAAGGAGGTCCTATGGTATAGAGTTTTATGTATCTTAGTAATATAATTCATAGCTTCAAGGTTTTGTAACCCTAATACTAAAAGAGTCATTCGTTATTATTTGCTTAATAATATATTGGAGTTTTATTGTTGAAATTATATTGCTTTTGTATTATGAGAATCTCTTCTTATATTAAAGATTAGATCCGCCATATTCTTTAGTATTATTCAAACAAAGTTTCTTAAAATAAGTTGTGTTTAGATTTTATCTAGCATAACTAACCTTAAACAAGCTTAAGGAGATTCAAATCATTAGAAGTTAACGGGATCAACAACAGTTAGAATTTTGTCACGCAATTAAATGCTTTCCGATATAAAGCATCCTATTTACTGATTATAATCTATCTTAGGAGATTAATAATGGTGATCTTATTAAACCCTAGCTCATTGAGACTTTGTCCACTTACTTCTTAACGGCTCTTTATATACTAGTAGTCCACTGTCCAAGTCTTTACCAAGAGAAGCAGAACGTTATTTGTTGATCCCAGGTCACCTGCTAGTCCAACTTGTTCACATAAACCAATGGTAAAGATAGGTTAATATTTGTGATCCTATTACTCTAAATATATAAATTATGGATATGGAGAGTCATCCCGACATCTAGCTAGTGAGATATTTTGCATTCCTAGATCCAATTGAATGATGGGTCGCATACTTAAGCACATAAACAAGTATAAATTGATAAACATAATTAACATCCAAACGATAAATTAAGCAATCGCTATAAACAAACCAAACATTTAAATCTTCATAATCATGGATAATACCCAATGGTATTAGCCATTAACCATTTGTAATTAATACAATAATAATCAAATAACCAAGGTAAACTAATCGAGTTAACGAATGATACCAAAAATCAAACGATTATAAGAGTATAGGGATTACAAGGTGTTTCCTATAGAATTAGTAGCTTTGCTTGACTTTCTTGCTCTTTCTGTCTTTGAAAAGACTTTTATGGTTTAGGGTATCGAAAATATGATTCAAGCACACCTAAAACTAGTTTTTATGTCTTCTATTATAGTGATCTGGAATTTGGTCGATACGTCGTAGCTTGGTCGAGGTTACTACGGCATTATTAGAGGGTTTTTAGAGTAGGACCTATGGGTTCCCATATCTTCCAGAATATTTAATTACTATATCTTGGATACAATGTATAGAAGTCTTCTGGATACGACGTATAGGTCTTTGTTCTTTGTGGTTTCTTGTGAAATGCAGGCACAGATACAATGTATCCGCCTTGATGGATTACGGGTATTGAATGTAGAACTATATTTGATTACGTGTAGAATCACATATCTATTTATGCTTAAAAAGGCCCAAATAAACCCAAAACGGATCAAAAAAATGGTAAAAAAAAGTGCTTTGTATCTGAGTTTTATGAGTGCATTAGTCTGGAAATGTCAAATATTGCAAGAAATCAATCAAAAACGAACACGAGGAAGGATGAGTGATCAAGAAGCTAAAGAAATCAAAGGCCGAAGCACAGAGAGATCATGCCTCCCTTCATAATTGATATTTTTTTACAGTCAATTACAAGAAAAACCACAGTCAAAATCCAAACCAAACGTCCAGATTTTATAAGTTTCAAGGGGACCTGATATGACAATTTGCCAAAGGTGTTTATATGTTGGAAAAAGTGCTTGCCAAACAAAGTCCAGAAATGACAATTTCCTCATAGTTGTAAAAGTGGGGTCATATACCGGAGACAAATAAAACCTTAGGACCATCCTTTTAGCCAATCTCAAGCTCAACCCCAACCCAATTTACCCAATTCAACCCAAACCCTTAACCCGTCCACCCGGTACTCTTATACCTACTTTAACATTTATCGTGCACCCATATTTTTACCCAAATAGCGATTTACACCCCTCACTCACACGAATCCCTCAAGAACACCATGAACAATGAACCCTCGTTCGTTATACCCCTCCCCACACTAATATTAACCTTAGGGTTAATGACCCTATCACAAATCCTTAACCCATCCATCGCCTTTCAATTAACCCCCCAATCCCAAAGCCACACGAGGCTGAAGTAGCTTGTGATTGAGTTGGTGTGACGATCCTGTGTGCATATTCACATATTAACACTAACTGTCAACATCATCGAGCCGTTTATACTCATCTATTAACAAAAAATCAACGGCTTAATTAGAGTTCGAGGACGAGAGAAGAGATGGAGGGCCAAGATTGTTGAGCTGAGAGAAGGACCTAGAAGATTAATATGTAGGATCGGGATTTTTACGCTCGAGTTGGGTTGGCGTATAAAAACCCCCCTCATTCCAGCACTCGGGGTAGTAATTTTTAGTGGTTTTATTTCTTTAGTTTATTTTTTAGTAGTTTTATTTCTTTTCTATTCAGTTTTTTTAAGCTACTTCAATTGTAATTTTCGTGATATGTAACTTTGTTTCAAAGTTGTAAGAACTCTATTTCAGATTTAATAAAAGTTTTATTTCATATTAATTCAGTTGTATTCATTTTTTAATCTGTGTAAAAGGTTTGTGTTGTGTTTGGTATTACTATCATTTGTTCAAGGGCTGGGAGTCTCTATTGGAAGTTGGATGGTTGCTGAGACTCCAAAAGAGGGGGGGGGTGGGGGGGGGGGTGGGTGGGGGGGGGGGGGGGGTGGGGGGGGGGTGGGGGGGGGGGGGGGGGGGGGGGTGGGGGTGGGGGTGGGGGGGGGGGGGGGGGGGGGGGGGGGGGGGGGGGGGGGGGGGGGGGGGGGGGCTGGGGGGGGGGGGGGGGGGGGGGGGGTGGGGAGGGGGGGGGGGGGGGGGGGGGGGGGGGGGGTTGGGGGGGGTGGGTGTTTGTGAGCTAAGGGTTAGCACATAGGATTAGTATAGGTTGTGATATTGATTTAGGGCTTATGTATGAATAAGCCCATAAGGCCCACACTGCTTAGTTTTTACTTTCTTGTTCATGCTAGAAAGCCAATGTTGGAACCCTTATTTTGTTTTTACATTTGTTCTGTTTTTGTTTTTATCAATAAGGTGTGGGTTATATTAGAGTTTCAATAAGCTGTTGAATTTGCTTCTTATGTTGATATTAAGCATATATTGAGTAGTTTAAATTCTGTCAATAGTGCCCTTTTATTTTGTTTGATGTATCTAGTTGATAGGTAGGTTACTAAGCTTCTAGAGCTTATAATCTGATAAGCTTATTTAGCTTATTTTAAATAAGTAAAAGTTTAGTTTCAAATAGTTTTAGCTTTTTAAAATCTGTTGCTAATAAGCTGTTTAAGGGATGCTGTTTGTTAGTTGTAAGAGGTTGCAGGGGCCTGTTCTGTTTCTTTTTCATAATTTCAGTTAGTATTAAATTTACACAGTTAGTCCTTGTTGGTTACTTTGTTAGTCCTTAGTTAATGCTATAATTAGTCCTTTTTATTTTCCCCCCCCCCCCCCCCCCATAGTAAGTCCTTTGTTAGTTTAATTGTTAGTCTGTTAAGTCCCTAGGTTAAGGGACTGTTTCTGCCATTAGTTCAATCTTTGTGTTTTTTTTATAAAACTTAAATTTAACCCGCCTACCCTTATCTTTACTTCTTATCACTTTTAACCCTTGTGTTTTGGCAGTTTTTAGTTTAAGTTTTATAAAATAGTTTAATTAAATAATAAAATTAGTTTTTTTTGTTTAATTAATTAAATTAGTTTTTAATAAATAGTTTAAAATTAGGGCTTTTAATAAAATTAATTTTCTGCATTTTTTCTCTTTATAAAAAGTATTTTCTTAATTTTTATCAATTAAATTTCTATTTTTAGGATTTAATTTAGATTAATTAGTGTTTAATTCATATAAAATCCAAAAAGCCTTTAAAAAATATTTTTAATTTTCCTAAAATTTTCTTTAGCATTAATTTAGGTTTAGGAATCTAGTTTACATTTTTAAGTTTTAAATTGCATTTGTTTTCTTAAATGTCGCATTTTATCTTCGTAATTAGTTTAATTTGTTATTTAGTTGTTTAATTGTGCCTTTAATTGTGGAGTATAATTAAATCAAAATATATATCTTTTCTTCATTCAAATCAGGATCCAAACTTAAACGAGGTTTCCATTGCACGACGTCATTGGGGAAAACGGACCCGGTACTTCTGTGTATCATACTTGGCTGCGGTTTAATATACGTATTTTATATTATATTATATATATTTTTGAGAGTGAATTTTATCAAGGGTAACTTGGTAACTTTCTTAATTACTCTCGGGATTATATTATTTTATATTATATTTTACGTGTGTATAAACTGCACAATCAGTTTTTGGCGCCGTTGCCGGGGACTTGTGTAAGCGATTCCTTCGTTTTGTGTTTGTCGATTTGGTTTGAAGATCCTTTCGTCCTCGAAAGTTAAATTTTTGTCATAAATCCAAAAATCCAAAAAAATAAAAAAATATAAAAAGTAAAAAAAATATTTTTCTTTTCTTTTTAGTATAAGTAAAAGATAAAAAAATAGAAAAATCAAAAATATAAAAAAATTGTCTTAATTCAGAAAATAAAATTCACCAAGTTGGTTAACGAACACCAACAAATAATATCTTCTATTGAGATATTATCATTTCAATTTCCGGTGAACTTGCAATTGTTCCCAATTCGTAATCAAAGATTTAACACTTGCCTTTTGTGTCTCTACGACGTACGGCTCACCTTGAAAAGCAATTTTCAAGAGCTACCGTGAAGTAGTTGATTATTTGGTTTAAGTCTCTTTCGTGTAACCGTTTAAATTCATTGCTAAAAAAAAAAAAAAAAAAAAAAATTAGTGTAAAGTTTTGCTTTTTAATTGTTAATTTTTCCTTTTTATGCGCACTCGTTTGCAATCTCGTAGACGTCGTCAACAACAAACTCTTCCGGTTGAACCAATTGTTGAACAAAACGTTGTTCCAATGGCCGACAATCGAACGATGGCTCAAATGTTACAAGCACCCATCGAGGGGTATGAAGATGCTATAGTTGTTCCACCGATCAATGCCAACAATTTCGAGCTTAAGCAACCTTTAATCAATCTTGTGCAAAGCAACAAATTTACGGGTAGACAAGATCCCCACAATCATCTTCGATTTTTTAATAAGGTCACTTCAACGTTTAGACATCCAGAAGTTCCGAACACTTCGGTTAAGCTTTTGCTTTTCCCTTTTTCTCTAGACGGTGAAGCCCGACGAGATGGGTTAGACAAAAGATCCACCAGATCAATTCTACATGGGACGACCTTGTTTCAAAATTCATAAACCAATACTTTCCACTTCAAAACACCATCTTACTATCGAAATGAGTCACTACTTTTTATCAGAAACCACAACGAAGCCTTTATTGAAGCTATGGGAATGGTTTTAAGGACTCCTTCGTCGGTCCTCACCAGTGGCTTTTTGGAATCACCAACTCGATTACTTTTTTTTATACTTCTGTGAATTCAAACGATCAAGATTGCCTTAGATTCTGCATAGCAGGTTTGGCAATTTCTGGACAGATGCCTCAAGAAGGTTTAGCGATTATTGAAAGGCAATTCCTTTTAGTCAACTAAGTTCGTTACCTCAAGAAAGTCGTGCCTAATGATTCAAGAGTGAGTAGGATGCTTCTCTCTTGTCGAATTCTTCATCTTCCAATAAATCTTCTCGATATGCAACAATATAGCGCTTTCTCGAGGATTAAGATGACTATCAAGAGAACCAAATGATGTAGTCAAATGAAGCTTTAGTTGTTACTCCTGCAACAGTCAAAGCAAGTTGAGGAATTGTTTCTATGTGTACTTTGTTTGGATCAAATCACAATTTAAACCTTTGTCCGTTAACTCGATGGTGGAAACGATTTTCCCGTTTTTCAAGATAACATCCAGCTCAATTTCAACCAAACTGCAAGCATTTGGTAATTTTCTCCAAGAAACCAACCTTTCCAATTTTGGACAAGTCAAATGAGGGACACCGGGTTTTCAATCAAACCTCAATTGGCCATAACCAACCAAAAACCTGTTATCAAGGGCAATTCATTTATTTCAACCAATAACCAGTGGTAATAATTTATCAAAACCGTCTCAAAAACAACCAAAAATCAAGTTTATCAAACTCCAACCATACCTAAACACCAACCAACCAAAAAAAAACCAAATCAATCAAGTTTTACCTTACCAAACCTCCAACAAATAGCGTGTCTAAAACGGAATTTGAGAATTATTCTAAAGCTAATGATGGCGATCATGAATAATTTGCCAAATGGAAGTTGGAATAACTTTCAAAATGATTTTCAAAGGTTTCCAATGAGTCTCAAAAGAAGCAAGATGATTTTCAAAAGATGATGCTCGGTTTCATGCAAAATTATCATACCAACCAACCTTCAAGTTCAAGTTCTTTACCTAGCAATACCATTCCAAACCCTAGGAACGAAACCAAGGCAATTACAACTCGTAGTGGTGTTTCATACGATGGACCTCCAATTCCTCGCCGGTGGTTGGAAAAGGAAGTGAGGTGACAAAGGATACGGAGGCCTACGTTAGCACCGAAGAATCCAACCTCCTCCATTCGTTCATGAACAAACCAAAGACAAAGAACAAATCAAAGAGCCTAACTTTCGGTGATAACAAAAGCCACCTAATTTGCCTTTGTAACATTTCTCATTTTCATGTCTTTTGATTTACGATTAAACACCATCACCCTCCTACACTATATTAGTGACACCATTTATTTTAGTTCGCATACGCCGTTTCTTTTAAAATTTACTTATTTAAGCATAAACCGCCGTTAGACTAGAAAATAAGCAGATGAATCGGGTAAACGGATCACCAAATAAATTAAGGATTCTAATCAACCATGTAAGGAATACTTATGTTAACAATAATTATGTACTTCGCGTATTTTATTTTTATTGGTCACGTAAAAGTGTTACGTTTCGCGATAGAAATACATTTGGACGCACCCCGGAAATACCTAGACTTACCTAGACTCAAACCAATACCCACTTTAAAAGCCTAAACACAAAAATTAATCAAGTCTTGTGTTTATATCACTTTGGTAACGAAATTGGGCAAGTAAAACTACAAAAAATCGTCCTTGGTGATTTACTTCTAGCAATTCTCCCCTAATAAACCTTAAAAGTACTATGTACATGTTCTAGGCAATATAGGTTAGTATCCTAATGGTCCCCTAATGTTACTTGACACAATGGATCAATGGGTAATAACCACTTTGCTTCTCTTGCCCTCCTTGTGCCGCGAACCAACAAGAAAGAACACAAACCCAAGAGATTTGCTAGCTAAGCAAATCTTGTACATCTCCTAAGTCATTAAAACTTGTACTAGAGTGGTTTAGCATAAAACCATGAGTAATCAACTAGAAATCCTAAAAACCGCCCCCCCTCTAGCTCGGTTTAGTTTGTTTATGTGACTAGGAAAGTTAACAAGGCACATTGCCTATAAATACACATTCACAACTCACTTAATACACTTTGGCAACTCTCAAACACTCTCTCTTCTCTTATACGGGATACAAACCGCAAGCAAACACATCTCATTTCCTTGCTTTCGAACATATAAGCACTAAGGTGGTCACACAAGGGTTATACGAGCTAGGGAATTGTACACTACGCGTCCCCTCCTCAATCTAAAGGCTATAGGACCCTTGTAAGTCACAATAACACTTTACGTTTCCATAGTATCTTTTCCTTTTGAATTTTTAAGCGTATGTCGCGTATATGTATAAAGGGTGCGTGCCTAGTATGGCGTATGAATCATTAGAAGTAAACAAGTATGATGTACTGTATTCTATATGACATGCATTGCTAAAGCATTAGTAGGGTACTTAAGTGCTTACCTCCCCCTTGATTAATATCGTGTTATAACTGATGATTTATACGTATATTTTACTATAAGGACTTTATTATTATAGGCCTTACATATCATATCGATATTCTTTATGAGAGATACTTATATAAGTTATTTTACTTTTGCTTTTAGTTAACCATGTCTTCAGCGACGTCAGATGTTACCTACACTTCGTCTTACGTCCGACTCTGAGCCCTAGGCAGTACCTTTCTGGGAGCGTCAGTGATGAAGGAAAGTATCGGATGGGCGACATACCACGGGTCATCGTACTAGGATCGACGGACTCCGCTACAGCCAGTAGCCCCCCACGTTCCGTCCCAGCCTAGATTACATACTAGGTCCACAGTATCTACCAGTTCCTCAGGTACGAGGAATGAGCGTGAGCCTTATGGTTCATACAGGCGCATGACCCTGACTACGACCAGAGCCTAGAATCCCGAGTAAATTACCTTTTTGAGGACTGACCATGATGATTCCAGGCTGAGGAACAGCCTTACCACCTGTTGATTCACCCACTGGCTTGAGTCACTTGGATACATCTACTGAGTCGGATCCCCCGAGGAGGATCAGGAGGAAGTATGGTACGAGGAATGATTAAAGACATGAGGATGGACCGAGTTGTATCCTAATGGACGGGGGAGATGATGGAGTCGATGGATATGATGGACGATTGATGATGACGACGAACTTCTTCTGGGGACGACGCCAGAGACGGAGGATGCGTGGACGAGGAGGATGACGGAGGGACGAGGAGGAGGAGGTAGGAGCATTTAGTCTGGCTGTCTCCTACCATCGTACCTGCTGATGGGCCTATTTCCCCCACCTGACGGGAACAGTGCCTGTCTATTATACCACCAACCCTCCCTGTCATTATGTGATAGTGGGGGGCTAGGTATTACTGTCCGACCCCAAGACTTCTGCTAACTCTTCCATCAGATGGCAGAGTGTTTGAGAGACTCTGGCCATGATGCTCCATCACCATCACCACATATATCACTTATCAACCCTCTGCAGGGGAGCGCCTTGTAGGTCTTGCCATTGTTATGTCCACTGACAATCCCACCTTTACCACCATCATCTGGGTGTCTAACCCAAAACCAGGCACTCTAGATAGCATCCACCCAGGCTCTCATTGATGCAGTTACAGCCGCATTACCATCACCTTCATTACCACCACTACCACCATCTTTATCCATACCATCACTGCTTGTCGTAGTGGATGGATATTCCCGAGTCTGAGAGACTCCCCGCCAGAAGGTTGCATATGTCCACTCTGTGCTCAGATATGGCTCGGCAGAGAGTTCCACTGCTAGACCTGCTAGAGGTCAAGGGATAGATTATGGGTTTGTTAGCACGGTAGATGCTGAGAAGAGGCGACAGGGGATTAGAGATGTGGGATACGGGATTAGGGATACTTGGGTAGATCCGGCAGAGGCAATTCCAGAGATAGCACCTTTGACCGTGGGAAGAGGTCAACACTAGAGTCGTTTTAGGCTTGCTGAGCTCCTAATGGGGGGTACCAGACTTGTATGCCCTACTAGAGGATGCTCAGATGGTTAGGTCTCGTATTAGAAGCGACTGTCTGAGAGAACTCGCACGCGGGTCTGACTTTCTTATGGGGGATTGGGATGACCCTCCAGGAGACCGTAGGGGATGGTGGCGGAGGAGGCCTTGGATTCCCGGGGCTTGGCTCATTCGATAGGATTGGTGGGTCAGGCAAACATTCAGGCGCTTCAGAAACCCATCGTGTCATGTGTATGCACATGAGGGACTATCTACAGGCACATCAGACACTAGCTACAGCTGCCCCAGAGTACTCTCATTGCACTTAGCATCAGGTACACGAGACTCGTTTTCATATTGCTAGCAGACTGATGATAGCGGCGCTATATATGGAGAGACAGATCGTAGACGCCTAGGACCAGGGGATTGGTAGAGACTCTCCGAGTCACCAGAGATATAGGCTGAGAGATGAGTGACATGCAGGCTGAATTGTTAGCAACTGCGAGAACAGCGTGAGGTAGACTAGAAGAGGACCGAGGCGGCTAGGATTCCAGATCACCAGGAGGCTTCTGGGGACGCCGACAGCCACATCTAGTGATTTATGATATTGTATTTTGCTAGGACATTTGTACAGGCATGCTAAGTATTAGGGGTTCACCCCGCTAGCATAGCCTTAGATCTTTTGTATTGTATTATGTGTATTCGGACGACTATTTCATGTAAAATTTTCAAAGTTATGAATGAAATGGATGTTGATTATTTGTACCTATATACTCTCTTGTCTTGATTATTTCACTATGTTATTATTATATTATGTCATATCAACCTCTATGTTTTGTCTTTTGTGCTATAGACAAATCATGGCCCATACCACAGGAGGAGGTACCAAATACCCCTGTCAACAACACCAAACCAAAACAATCACTTGACCCCGAATCCATTAAGCAATGATCGACCAAACTCTCTTCGCGAAAACCGCCAAATGGGGATGGAAGTCACAGTACGCACGGAGACCAACCGAAGGAACGTGCAAACCACCGGTCTTGGTTTCTATCGCGGATTTCATGATTAGTGCCAACTTTTGGAACTTCAAAGGGGCTTGATAGGACGTGGTCGGTTTTTTAACTGATGATTTGAAAAGATGGAATCAGTCTTCAATATCAGTGGTTGTGCTGTTGAAAACCCCCCCAAGTAAAGTTTGCCACCTGCACTCTGTTAGGTGCTGCTCTGACTTGGTGGAATGGTCAGATAAGGACTCTAGGTCCAGAAGCATATGCCATGACTTGGGAAGTACTCAAGAAAAAGATGACGGACAAGTATTGTCCACAGGGTGAAATCAAGAAGCTAGAGATTGAGCTGTGGAACCTGAAGGTCAGGGGGAACGACATTCCAGCATTATACTAACGTTTCCAAGAGTTAACCCGTTATGTACCAAGTTTGTTGCCCAATGCAACCGAGAAACATCTGACAAAGTACCTCAGTGGACTCTCCTGACACATTTATGGGACGTTTCCAGGGCCGCCAAAACCCAAGACATTGGATGAGTTATTGAGTTGGCCAGTGACTTGATGGATCGAAGCTCCTCACCTAAGCTGAAAGGCCAATCTAGACAACAATAAGGAGGGCTGCGAGATGATCATCTAGAAACAAACCAAAATCACCAGCAAAACAACCTTTCAGAGGCAGAATGTCGCCCAATTCTACCAACTGGGGCACGGGCGAAGGAAGCCGTTTTGGAGGGATCCCTGCCCAATTTTTTTACACTAGTGCAACAAGTTGCCCATCTCCACCACAATGGCCGTGCACCCAATGGGAACAAGTGCAACAAGCTAGGGCACTTTGTCGCGTTGCAGAAGTACTGGCAAACAATGTTGCTAACTCTCAAAAGGGCAATGGGGCAACTCCAAGGGAAACGGGTGTTTTGAGTGTGTGCGCATAAGACACTTCAGGAGATTGTCCAAAACTGAAGAAAGATGGGGGAAATGGGAATGCTCAAGGATGGGTTTATGCAGTTGGGAATGCTGAAAAGAGGGGAAATGCACCAGGGAACCCTGATGCGAATGTCGTCACGGGTACGTTCCTCTTAAATAACCACTATGCATCTATCTTATTCGACACTGGTGCCGATAGAAGTTTTATATCCACTGCATTTAGTTCCTTGATTAACATCGCCCCAACTCCACTAGAAAACTGTTATGATGTCGAATTAGCCGATGGGAAACTAGTCAAGATAGACACAATTATACGAGGTTGCACCTTAAAATTTTTAGACCATCCGTTCAACATAGATCTAATGCCGGTAGAATTGGGTAGTTTCGACGTCATTATCGGCATGGACTGGTTAAGAAGATATCACGCTGTGATCATATGCGATGAGAAACTTGTTCAAGTTCCCTACGGGAATGAAACCTTGACGTTTTGCGGAAACGAAAGTAGCAACGGAAGAGAATCCCGGTTGACAGTTATCTCATGTTCTAAAGCTCAAGAATACATGGCAAATGGATGCCAGGTCTTTTTGGCACAGAAAATAATCCGGCCAAGGAGGGAGGTGGACAAGGTCGGAGAGGAAACAAATACAGGACGTACCATCGTCGAGATTTCCCAGGAGTATATTCCGAGGACTTACCCGGTCTTTTTCCTCCAGCCCTCGTCCGGGTGGAATTTCAATCGACTTGTTCCAGGGCTGCTCCGTAGCTAGAGCACAGATCGATTAGCCCCATCCGAAATGAAGGAACTATCGAACAAATACAAGAGCTTTCTGACAAAGGATTTCAAAGGCCTAGTTCCTCCCCTGGGGAGCCCGGTCCTTGATTTGTCAAAAGAAGCACGGTTCGTTCGGATGTGCATCGACTACCAGCGAGTTGAACAAACTGCGGTAAAGAAATCGTTATCCACTTGCGAAGGATTCCGAGATTTGTTTTGATCAACTTTCAAGGTTCCAGTTATTTACTCGAAGATAGATCTGAGATCCGGATATCACCAGCTTAGAGTACGAGAACAGACGTCCCGAAGACGGCATTTCGAACTCGGTATGGCCATTACGAGTTCCAGGTTATGCCATTTGGACTGACAAACGCACCTTGCGGTATTCATGGACCTCATGAACCGAGCTTTGTTGCGTCTGTTAGTGTGCCAAACCTCTAACCTGGATAAGTTCGTGAATCGCTTCATCGATGATATACTTATTTAGTCAAAAAGACGAAAGAGGCATGAAGAACACCTTAAAACATTTTGGCATTGCTTAAGGAGTGAGAAGTTGTACGCAAAGTTTTCAAAATGTTGAATTTTGATTCCGATGGTCAATTTCTGGGACACTGTATGATAGTAGAGGCATACATGTGGACCCTGGCCAAGGAAGAGTCATATCAAGGATTGGGCATCTTCAAATGGACACCAACGGAAGATCGCCAATTTCTAGGTCTTGCTGGTTACTATCGAAGGTTCATTGAAGGATTTTCGAAGATTGCTAAGTCAATGACGAAACTTACTCAGAAAGGATAAATCAATGACGAAACTTACTCAGAAATGAATCAAGTTTGACTAGGGTGAAAATGAAAAAAGTGCTTTTCAGTTAATAAAACAGAAGTTGTACAGTGGGCCAATTCTGGCTTTACCTAAAGGAAGCAAAGACTTTATGGTCTATTGTGATGCGTCACACAAGGGTTTAGGTGCTGTATTGATGCGTAAAGAGAAGGTGATGGCCTATACTTCTCGACAACTAAAAGTTCACGAGAAGAACTACACCACTCATGATTTAGAACTTGGATCGGTGGTGTTTGCTCTAAAGATATGGAGACATTACCTATATGGAACCAAATGCACCGTGTTCACTGACCATAAAAGTCTACAACACATTCTCGATCAAAAGGAGCTTAACATGAGGCAATGTCGTTGGCTAGAATTGCTAAGTGATTACGATTGTGACATTCGTTATCATCCAGGGAAGGAAAACGTAGTGGCTGATGCATTGAGCCGTAAGGAACGGATTGAGCCATTGCGGGTTCGAGCCTTAGTTATGACAATTGGTTTGGATCTTCCCAAACAAATATTAGAAGCTCAGATCGAATCCCAGAAACCAGAGAATATCGTAAATGAAGACGTAGGAGGTATGATCCGAAGGGATATACCCAAGGAAAGATTGGAACCGCGTGCCGATGGAACGCTATGTTTACACGGAAGGAGTTGGTTGCCTTGCTATGGAGATTTAAGATCCGTGATTATGCACGAATCCCACAAGTCGAAATATTCTATCCATCCCGGTTCTGAAAAGATGTACCAAGATGTGAAGAAATTATTTTGGTAGCCAAACATGAAGGCTGACATCGCCACGTATGTTAGCAAATGCCTGACATGTGCAAGGGTCAAGGCCGAACATCAAAGGCTATCAGGATTGCTAGTATAACCAGAAATACCCGAGTGGAAGTGGGATAATATAACAATTATCAATATTTTGGTTATCTAAACTAAGTTAATTTAAACTATGTTAATTCTATTCTATGTTAAACCTATGCTAAACCTATGTTAATCCTAATTCTAATGGATAAGGGTTTTTTCAGTCTGAGAGACTGGCACGAGTTTTGTGGTAACTTAGATCAATTTAAGACACAATAACACACGCAAGAAGACAAAAAAAAGATAGAAGAGCGGTCTAGCCAAATATAAAAAAATTGTATTAACCATGACTAATCCAATTAAAACGTTTGTTTGTTTATTTGGTGCAATGAGTGCTTATCTTAAGGCGACATATCATTCCAAGATTTAGGCGGTACTTCTTCCTAAAACCTAGACACGTAGAATTCTATCACAATTAAATGCATCCGCATAAAGCATCCTATTTGCTGATTATAATCTATCTTAGGAGAGAAAAAATATTAGTAATGTTTTTAGGCATTATATTTTTATCAACACCACTTACTGCTTTATGACAATTCATAAACTAGTAGTCCACTAACCAAGTCTTTACCAATTAATCAAGAACGTACTCGTTGATCCCAAGGTCACCTGTTGGTCCAACTAAGCTCACAATCTAAAGGCAAAGATAGGTCGTTATTTGTGATCCTATTGGTCTAGATGTATAAATCACTATATGGAGAACCATCCTGGCATCTAGATTACTTGGTCTGTATCACTAGATCTAGTTCAATGATAGGTCGCATACAAAATCACGTAAACAAGTATAAACTGATAAACATAAACAAGCAATCAACGATAAATTAAGCAATCGAGATAAACAAACCAAACATTCAGATCTTCATAATAATGGCTAATACCTGAAGGTATTAGCCTTCAAACGTCATAATCAATACAAGAGTAATAATTTAGCCAAGGTAAACTAATCGAGTTAACGAATGATGCCAAAAGCTAAACGATTACAAGAGTATAGGAGATTACAAGTTGTTTCCTATGGAATTAATTACGTTGCAAGACCTCTTCTGCTCTTCTTCTCCTCTGAAAATCGAATTTTACGGTTTAGGTATCGAAAATATGATTTAGCACACTTAAAACTCGTTTTTGAGTTTTCTATTTATAAGGTCTGGAAAAAGGTTGATATGGCATATCAAAAGTCTTTGATACGGCGTATTAGTGATTTCTTGGAGTAGGGGCCACGTTTGATATCTTACAGAATATTTTATTTCCATATGGCTTGAATACGGTGTATTGGTTTTTCCTGGATATGGCGTATTGATCTTGTTTTCCTTCGTGGTCTTTAGTGAAGTGCATGCACAGATACGCCGTATCTTTCTTGATGGATAGGGGGGGGGGGGGGGGGGGGGGGGGGGGGGGGGGGGGGGGGGGGGGGGGGGGGGGGGGGGGGGGGGGGGGGGGGGGGGGGGGGGGGGGGGGGGGGGGGGGGGGGGGGGGGGGGGGGGGGGGGGGGGGGGGGGGGGGGGGGGGGGGGGGGGGGGGGGGGGGGGGGGGGGGGGGGGGGGGGGGGGGGGGGGGGGGGGGGGGGGGGGGGGGGGGGGGGGGGGGGGGGGGGGGGGGGGGGGGGGGGGGGGGGGGGGGGGGGGGGGGGGGGGGGGGGGGGGGGGGGGGGGGGGGGGGGGGGGGGGGGGGGGGGGGGGGGGGGGGGGGGGGGGGGGGGGGGGGGGGGGGACCTTCATGGTCTTTAGTGAAGTGCAGGCACATATACGCCATATCTTTCTTGATGGATACGGCGTATTGTTTGTAAGAACAGTAATCTTCAAATATCTTCGTTTAAGCTCCAGAATGCGTGCCTTTTAGTCAACTTTCACCAAGTACTCCATAATTACTGCAATTCTCAAATACAAACGATTAAGTAATAATTCTTTGCAATAATTATATAAAATGGGTTATTTATATGGGATAAATGATGCTATAAAAGTGACGTTATTTTATGTCATCAGTAAGGTTTAGATCTTAAGGAATTCAGGTATCCATCTTTGATACCTAGGATAATTTTTGCCTTTAGCTTTCTCGAGTTAAGGTTTAAATGCAATTGCAAGTGTCTCATCCGTCATTACGGCTGTGTATTTGTAGTTTTGTCGCCTTTTCTGGAGCATTGGTATCGGTTTAAAAAATGTATGAGTATGCCGGTGATTTATTGATTCTAGAACTTGTGCTTGAAATCATTACGAGTGATATAGGTATTTTTAAATGATAAAGAGGCAATTTAGGATTAAACCAAATAGTCATTCCATTTAGCATATTATTCTTTTAGCAAATTACACTGATTAGCTAACCACCCAAATAAAACCCTTATCTTAGCACTCAACTTTAGTGCTAGATACCCCTAGTTTACCAACAGAGCCATTCTATTCATTTTTCTAATCTACTAAAAAATAATAAAAATATATATATAACTTTTAGCCTAGCCTTACCCCTTTACTCCCCTGGTTTGCTCAATAATGGAGAAGAAATATATGATAACTGGCTAAATCGTCATCCAAGAGTCGTCCAATGAAACTCCTAAGAACTCTTGGGCTTCTTCTCATCAAATATAACCTGTAAATCAAAGACAAGAAACAAATACACTTGGCGTAAAATCGGCGGGATAATGATATATACAACGAAACTTTTTGGGTTTAGACTCTATGAAAGTAGTAAAGATGGGATTAATGTGTTAATGTAATCGTGATTTTCTGCAGGTTTTTAAGAAAATTACAAATTTTAGAAATTATACAAAATTAATTTTCAAAAATTTAAAGAAAATACGAAATTTACAAGTGCTGGAGACGTGACGCCGTCAGGATTAATCCTGACGCCGTCTCCACACACTGTAAATAAATTCTTCTTTATTTTCTAGAAAAAATTTATGCATGCAAATCTATTAGTTATTTCCAGTAGAAAAGACTGCATAAAACCTGAGATTAATTATCACAATCATATGACTCAAAACTGATACAAGACTCGAATTAATCTAAACAATTTATTTAATATGTTTAAAATGGTTCTTAGAAATCGGATTTACCTTTAATAATTTTTATGAAATACCTTTGATTGCAATTAAGATGAGGATGAAAATAAAATGAATGGATAAGATGAAGCGGTTTGTTCTTTTTTTTGACCATGTTCCTTATGGAACTTTTCTCTATATATATAAACTCTATGGATTCACTCAACATTATTGTTGACTTTTAGCATGTTTTATCTCAGGTCCTAGAAGGTAATTCGGTGATGGAGATATAAAGGCCCGCTAAATAATTATTCATTTGAAAATGTTTTGTAAAACGTTGTGTGATGTTGTTAAACTTATTGGGACCGTGATGTAAACTTTATTTTATTCAAATGAATGGAAATTTTCTTAAAACGCCTCTTTTTGAGTCGTTTTCTATGATTTGAGTTATTGTGCTATGATGTAACACCATTGGACCCTTCCGCTGACCGAGCTAAATTGAGGGTGTTACATCATCTCCAAGCCATTTCGACCCGTATCAACCCATTTTGACCCATTCGAGTTCTAGTAAGTCCTATCACATGTTCTATAAGCTCTTGTTATGTTTTAGATCTTATATAAACTATGTTTTAACCATGTGATCAAACAAAACCACATTGGAAATCCTTAAACCAAACCAAACCTAAATCGAGCCCTAAATGACCCGTTTTGGAAACCCTAAGTCCATGCGAACCCTAATAAGCTAGCTTAAGCTTATTCCTATCCTAATAAGCTCCTATCCATCTTTATGATTTTGTGAGAAAATCTCTTGAACCCTAAACCTACATGTTTGGTTTTCCTAAACCAAACGCATGCTTAAAAACCCTAAAAGCTCTTTTCGTGAACCCTATAAGCTAAAAGCCATAAGCTGATCTAATAAGCTATTCTAATAAGCTATAATATCATTTTTATAAACTTGGAAACAAACCCTAAAAGCTAGAACCCATCGAGTTATGATTTCAAACCCAAACGTGCCCATTTTGAGATTTCGAGCTCATAAGCTCATTTCATAAGCTATAACTCATAAAAACTAACTTATTTTAGCTTATTGTGATAAGCTATAAGCTGATGTTGTAAACAATACATATTTATGAGGATTGATTGAAGACAGAAATGTTACCACAATATCTAGAAAACAAAAATTTAGAGATCTCCGAGTCTATAGCTGTTTCATAAAACCAGTAAGATTCGCTCCCCACAAACCCTTGGTGTGAATAGTGAATAAAGGAGGAATTGCATGCCAACTTTTTAAGTTAATGAAATAGTTGAGATAGCTTTGAACTGAACACACTTCCTTGAATATCTAAGCACATTAGCAATAATGAGTAGACATTCAATAAATGGAAACATAAATTAAAATTTGCTTTCACTAGTGAAGAAACACTCACAATGTTGTTAGATCCAGTGGGAGAAATGCATATTATGAATCTAGGACAAACTTACAATGTTGTTAAATTCAGTGGGAGTTATGAGTTGTTTACCTCATAGGCATCTTACTTTATAACTGGATTGGCTTGAAATAATAAATTACTTTTCAAGTGTGTAACATCTTCATTTAGTAAAAATCACCGTATATTATCTTTGATAACTTGTTGCCTTTAAGATGTCGCTTCCGATTAAAGTTATCTTTCATAGTTATGCATGATTCCTTATAAATTGATGGAGTTCTAAATAAACTAGCTATAAGCATGACATTACCATATTGTCGATACAAACAAACTAACTAGTGTGGTGTTCTTTTTTGCAAAGAAGTTGTACCCTGCACAAGTGGGAGAAATCTTTATTGTGTGCAATGAACAACTTAGAATAATATGACAAATGTCTCTTTTGACTACAAAGTAAGAAAACTATTACTTAACCAGGACTCCTACACATTTAATGTAATAGCCCGATTAAAAGAGTGTCAAGATAAAAAGGTAAGCTACATGATTATGTTTTCTTGGAAATCATAAACATGGAGTTTTGAAATTAACTTGAAATTACTATTGATTTACTTTAGTTTAACAATTGTTATGTCTTCTTGTTAAAGACATGTACATTAAGTCCTTCACTTGTGAAAAGACTTATAACCTAAAGTAAAAGATT
Organism: Tanacetum coccineum; assembly: GCA_026074375.1. Lineage (NCBI taxonomy): Eukaryota > Viridiplantae > Streptophyta > Magnoliopsida > Asterales > Asteraceae > Tanacetum > Tanacetum coccineum. The sequence continues at coordinate 23,211 of BQNB010073559.1, forward strand.
AACTTGTTATGTCTTCATGTTAAGACATGTACATGAAGTCATTGACTTGGTCAAAGACTTATAATGAATAGTAATATATTAGACGTTTATGTCTACTTGGTAGCACATACACATAAAGTCATTGGCTTGATCAAAGACTTATAAGAGGATGCAATTGGCTTAGTAACACTATTGATACCATTACGTTTTAACTTAAGTTGGTATAATAGGAAAATCCATAAAGTATAAGATCAATCTTATAGGAATACCACAGTTTTATGGTATGTCCAACAAGGGTAATCAAACTATATATTGATATTGTGTTGATTTATGATGACCTTAACTTATTTAACTCCTAAAGAAATCATGGTTAGATATTTGAGTATGTCGTGGATAGTCCCAATAAGACTCAAACCTTAGAAGGTTAATTAAGACATTACTCTAGTAATAAAATGAGATGAATCTCATTATGTCTTGATTAAAGTTCTAAATTTGGTAAAAATCTCTTGGAGATTATTATTGACAAATGCCTAGAACTATTAAGTGTATTTTGATGGATACCCAAAGGAAAGGATGGGATACCATTTCTACAACTCATACGAGAACAAAGTTTCTGTTGCTCGTCATGCTGAGTCATTTGAAAAAGTCTCAAATGTACAAGAAGCGAGTGGGAGTATCACTTTGCTAAAAATGAGTGGGAGTATTGTAGGTCTTGAATTACTTCAAGAAGATTATACATAAACCTTCTAAATTGCACTAGCGAATGTCATACTAAGGCAATGCATGAAAATGATGAACCTTAGAATGATGTTACTCACATTCATAGATTCGTAAGGATACCTCATGATATGGTTCTATATAAATGGTGAGGATTATGAGTTAGAGGATTATAACACCCCGTGTTTTAGGGTCATTAACGTTGTCAATAAATTCATTATGTACTTTTGGTATTGTACGTGTTTGCTTTTAAACCGTAATCGTTAAGTTAAATCGCGTACGCTAAAAATTATCGTGCAATGTAAACGGGCATCAAACAATTAAATGTTTACATCAAGCAAGTGTTAAATAATTATTTTGAGAATAATTATGTGGTCCATTGTTATTTATTTTTATTGTTTTTGCGTAAATTGATTTACGTTCAAAGATAAATTGCGTTTAGGCATTCCCGGAACCACCAAAACTTTTCTACGCTTCAATAAATACCAACTTTTATACCCAATACATAAAATTAACTCAAATACTATCCCATATACATCACATGGCCGGATTTGTAGTTATATGTGCAAGAAATATCACCAAAAATTTCCTTACCACTTGTATGTACATCAACAACTAATTAAAACCTTGTTTCCTTGACCAAGACTAGCTTTTTCTTGACCATGTCCATCCTTAACACCCTCATTGTGTTCCCTTGACTAGTCTTATATGTATATAACTCATATATTGCAAGAGAACACACATACATAACATTTCCTAGTGTGAAAATCAAACAAAAACCCTCCCTTTACCCCTTAATAACCCACGGCTCAACCCCCCCCATAAACTATCCATACTAAAATTTTCTATCACTTATTCACACATTCTCATATCATATCTAAGATGTCCTAAGTTGTTTGCAAGGGTTGGTTAAGGGTTTACAAGTGTTGAAGCAAAAAAATCAAGATTAGGGTTTCATATTGAATTAGGATTTTCATATCTTGCTAGCTTAGGTTTAAAGGCTAAACAAGGGTTTAGCACATATTTCTCATCATCATACATCATCATAAGGTTATCTAAAAGCCTTTAACTTTTCATTTCATGATTATATGCATATATGAGTTCTATATAGCTAAAATCACTATTTGATTTTTTTTTTTTGGTGTGTGTGTGTGTTTTTTTTGTTAAAACATGTAAAAAGAGTTTTTACTTATGATAATTATTTTGTACACTTTTATATATGTTGTGATATTGATAATATCATGTTAAAATGGATCTATAAGTGTTATACCATGTTGGTTAAGTGTAAAAATGATCATGTACAAATTAAGGTTTTTACAGGTTTCTTAATATGTTACAAGTAAAAGTAATGCAAATGACTTGTTAATCTTGTTTCATGGACTATATTCATGTTATATGGATGGTACTATAAAGTTATAAAAGGATGATAAGACTTGTACACTCATGGTTATTGTGTAGAAATGGTTATGTATAAAACTAGTGATTAAATGTTACTTAAGAAAGTTATGGTTTATAAGTGTTATTATGGACTTATAAATTTGGACATTTGGACCATATATGGACTCATGACGATTCCAAAAAGGTAAGAAACTCAAAAAACGGATTAATAACGAAAAAGATACGTAGTTTACGAGTTTTACGATAATAACCGGAGTTATAAAAGAATTTTTATAAAAACTTGTTATAAAAATTCTACAAACAGAAGGTTTGGTATTTTTATTAAATCACACATATTTTTAGGATTCCAAAACAATAAGAAACGTAATTTTTCAATTAAAAACGAAGAAGTTATGAATTACGCGAGTTTATATACTTAAAATGTATAAAAATACTTTTATAAAACTATTTTTATAAAAGTTACTGTTCATCTCAGGAACATTTGTTTTTGTAAACCTCATAAATAAATAGAACTTTCAATTACGAGATCGTGCTCGAAAGAATTACTAAAAACGGAGCTAAAACGAATAAAATACGGCGTTTACGATAATTAAAGTTTATAAAAGTAATTTTATAAACTATGAACAGTAAAATTTACTATTCATGACAGAAACATATATTTTGAAAACATCAATAAATTGATAGAACTTTCAATAACGAAGACGTACTCGAAAGAATCGCTAAAAACGGAGCTATAACGAATAAAATACGACATTTACGGGTTTTACGTTAATTAAAGTTATAAAAATAAGTTTATAACTGGTATGAACAGTAAAAATCACTATTCATCAGAGGACATGAAATACAAAAATGTCATATTTTGATACGTCGTCTTAATACGAAAGCGTGGACATAAGAAACGCAAGAAACGGACTTGAAACGTGAAAGTTATGTCATTTTTACCAAAGGTATATTTATAAACGTTTTAACTTTATAAATATGATTTCACTAAAACAATTAGATGGTGATTAGCTATATAGAATTATATATGGTAGTAGTTACCCAATGTGATTAGTACTTATACGACCTATATTGGATTAGGTTGCACTCGATCATTACCGTGACGCATTTTCTGTGATACACTTGATATTCGCTCACTCAAGGTGAGTTCATAGCCCCACGTTTTACATGATTTGTTTTATAAGTTTTTGGGGTGAGAAACATGCACTGTTTTATAATTGGACACAAGTGGATAAGTTTTACATATTGATTACGTGTTGCCTAAGTAGCGATAACCCTAGTTGAGCCCATTATCATGAACTGTCAGTTACTGGATTGTGAGCGCGAATGTTATGAATAGATCTATTGGGATTGACATCCCCGTTCGGGTGATTAGCTATCACTGGGCAAACGAACGTATACCATGTCGAACATAGGATGTTGCGGGTTAGAACATCATCACGGGCAATGTAGGCCATTTATATGGTATTCATTTATGTCGAGCTTCAGTGTCATGAGCTTAGGGCAACGTAATTACATTTATATGATGTCTGCATCTGTTGCATTATCATACACTTGGGAAATCTTGTGGTCCTACAATATATGATTTATCAAACCTATGAATTCACCAACATTATTGTTGACGTTTTAAAGCAATGTTTTTCAGGAGATCAGTAAGCATAAGGTGCCAAGGATACATTGGTGATTTTGTTTTGGGAAGTCATGCTAAAGATATGGTTGTATTATGTTTTGGGAAACTCATGTGTTGTGAACCAGTATCTTTGTAATAATAATAAGGAACAAGTTAAAGCTTCGGGCTATTTGTATCAAATATTTGTTAAATCCAATGTATCAGTTTTAAAACGACTTTTTAGTCGTTCTATATATATCTTGTGTTATTGATCTGAGAAGCAACACGCCCCGGACCCTTATTCCGCTGCGACCCAATTTGGGGGTGTTACAAGATCAGTCAAATACATTGAAAATTTTAAAGTGGTTACAACAAAGTTAAGAATGGTTTTTGGACGGTCCCCAAATACCTTAATGAGCCATTGTAAAAACTATTTTAGATAAACATTCTACAATGAAAGATAATCAAACACTAGCAGATGACGGAATGAATTCATAAACCTTATGATCAAGTTTTTTATACATTGCAAAAGGCGGAATGAAATCATGAAGGTAATCATCAGCCAATTTATTAGATCCCATATCATAAATCTCACGCACAGTCTTTGATATTAGATTGTATTGTACAACCTTTCCAAACAAGTTCATCACCAAAAATGAATCATCTTCCCTTTCTCCCACAACAAGGCTCCAAACAATGTACCGAATCGACCATCCTTCAGGAAGTGGAGTCATAAAGTCATCAGTATCAACAATGTACTTAATCGACCACACAGAACACCCTTTCGTCATCTCGTAGATAGTAAACTCTCTAGATCCAATATAATCTCTACGAACAAGAACCAAACACCCACGCGACTCGAACAATTTCCCTTCTAGATGCAACATGTGAGGTATTTGTATGCTTATTATCATTAGAAGCATGGTTGTTAGAATTGGATGCTCATGGTATTGAGGGATTTGTATGGTTGTTATAATTGGATGCTCATGGTCTTCAATATTTAACTTGTAATGTGTAAGCTGCCTATTCTTAGTTTCTAGCCAATGTAAGACATCATTCCAATAGATTGCACTATCCGAATGTACAAAAAAAAAGTACGTAAACCGCTCCCTGCACAGGCTTTAATTGCCTGTCTCTAAAGAGTAAATTTGTATAACAATCTCACAAGAGTTGCTTTCAGCACGCACCACTTTATAGTCAGGTGATTTTGTAGAGTCAAATGCCAATCTCAATCCAGCACATCCATAAAAATTTGAATCATCATGTGCGTAATCTGTTTTCGAAAGCATTTTAACCAGATTAGTAGATGGATTATACATACAATAAAAATGAGTCCCCTCAACCGGTATACATAAGCAAACCATTGCAAGACTGCAAGATGTTAACATTATCAACTGCCTCGGTGTAGCCAAGAGTAAATGACTTGTCGCTAGTGTATTTTCTTGACTTAATTCTAGTATCTAACAAGACAAAAACACAATGGAATAAAGATGTAATGTGATTAACAAAAAAACCAGTATGTGGATCTATGTTTTGGATCTGGCTGCGGTTACGGGTGAAATCAGGGGATATAAGAATTCTTCGCCATTGTTTTTATACGGTTGTAAAAAGATGAATACAGAAAATAGGCAATCGGATTATGATTTAAGTTAAAAGGTCGTCGTTAGTAAGGACTTTATGTTGTGGTGCATAGGTTCTACGAGCATGTGTGCTTTGATTATGTGACATCATCTCCAATATCTGGTAGTGACCTTTTGATGAAATGAATTTGTACAAAAGAGTTAATATTATTGGTTATGGATGACTTAATTTATGGTTGTTGTAGAATGTTTGATTACATTTATCCTTAAATAACAAAACCAAGATGAGTAGATGAGAAGCTAAACCCAAGTTGTGAGACGAATCTTGCAATCAAACTTTATATTTTTCTCGCAATAAATTCCACGCATCGAGCTGTGTCTGAAATAGTGGAAACGCACTGCAAGTCAGTAAACGTTTGGCTTTGCCTTGGATTCGACCGTCAACTATAATTACTTTGCGTGATACCCTTTAAGATTGTGTTGGTATTGATAGGTTTTATTACATTGATATTTTAGTAAATTACACATCTCGTCCCAGTAGGTAGGGCAGATTGCGTGTTTTGCTTTATCCGATTTTACTCAATGTACACGTGTAATGTATTTATCGTGTAATCTTGTTACAGCGTTGGTCCCTTCGTTTTTTGGTTTTTTCGTTTTTGCTATTTAAGGGGTCAAACCCCCCAGTCATTTGCATCCTAAAAAACCTACTGAAGCTAATCATACACTCAACATTCACTTAAAAAATGGCTTCTTTTTCATGTCTAGAAGGACTCGCCGTGGCTGCTAATTCTAGGTCGATAGAATGATGCTATAATTTGAAAGGGAAACATCGATTGATTTTGACTTTGCAGCCGATCTACACAACTTATGGTTACACTTTATAGACCGCGCTAATGATAGGAAGCTGTTTATAAGTGAACTTGATGGATTGCCTCCATCAGTGATGTCCTACAATTGCTGTCAGTTTTTGTAACAAGTTCAAGAGAATGATTTTATCAAAGTGCTAGAGTTGAGGAAGATGATCGCTGAGACTTATCGTGAAGTGCATAAAAAACTTAATTTTGTTTATGTTATGAAAAATATGTGATTGGGTTGTTCATGTGTTGGTTAAGTTCTGATTTCGTTGAAGATAGTTGGTTTAGATGTGAGTTAGGGTCGGGTCAATATAGTCAGTTGGTTATTATGTTTATGCCTAGTTTGTGCTGTTTTTACTAGTCGGTTTTATGTAAAAGTTTGTTTTGTTTTCATAATAGTGTGATGTTTAATTATTGATTTGGTTCCTTAACTCTTTTGTGGTTATTGATTATTTGCTCTTATACAACTTGGGGACCATATATGCCACAGTAAATTTGTTTTCCCGCCTAATTTTATCAAGGAGTAACAAGTAGACTAATTTCAAGGCATATATACATTGGGGAAATATTAGCTACAATTTATTGTATGTTACATCGTTGGTCCCTAAAGGTGGGATCCACACGTGGATCATAAAAAGTGGGATCCACACGTGGATCATAAAAACTGTATGTTACACCGTTGGTCCCCAAAGGTTTTTTTGTCTAATCAAATTCCCGCCTTCCACGTGTCTTCCAAAGGAAGATTTCTTTAGGGACTAAGCGTGTAGTAAATAGTGTAATTTAATAAACGTGACATAGAAGCTTGTGAATGTCAGTCATTCAGTCGTCATATATGTGATATCTAATTATTAGATTCACTGTGGAACCACTAACATGAGTTGGTTTTTTGCTATTTAAGTGTAGTTTACCCAAATCATTTTCAAACATTAAACAACCTAACATACCCAACACCACCACCAAACAAATGGCCTTCCCACGTCTACAAGAACTTGCAGTGGCGCAAAACTCCAACAATTTGACTAATGCAATGTCAGTCTATATTAAAAGGAAGATAAATGATGATCTCTATTTTTCAGCTGGATTAAGTCATCTCTGGGAGGTCTTGTACAGTAGGGTCAACGAACACAGACGGTTGATAGCCGAGCTTAATATGTTTGGTGGTCCGTTAGCATTGTAACGTGCCGAGTTTTTTTACGCAGTTATCCTAAACTAAAGTGCTTAAGATGTTGCAGATAAGGAAGTTGATTGCGGAAGTGCACATGCAAGTGCATAAAAAGATTGACTTTTTTACAGTTATGAGATTTTATTGATTAGATTGTGGATAGCTGGGTAATTTTTTGGTTTGTTTGTATGCAGATACAGATGATCCCAGTTAGGTTGTATTTCTTGTTGTATTACGTTCATGGGGACGATGAAGTTGGGACTTGGGTAGCATTTTTTATGGTTTTATTTAGACGAGGATCATCGTATTTGGGTTGTCTTTGTTGACATACATTAAGCCGTTATTATATGTTACTATTTAACTATCTTGTTTGTGCTTTTATTTGACCATGTCCTTGACCCTTGTTTGACCACGATGTACACTAACCTGTCCTTGACCCTTTTTAGGGACAAAACATGTTGTTAACATTATCAAATTTGTTGAAAACTTGAGTAAATGCGTGACTTTATATCTGTTGTCCATTATTAACTTTTAGGGACGAAAGTTATATTATGCAAAAAAAATTCCCTCCTTTTTTCAGCATTTTTTTCCTCCTTTTCCCTCTTACCAGAAAAATAGTTTACGTAGCAAATTTCATCCTTGCCAGTTTTGTCTTATATTCCCTATTTAATAATGTATCATGACTCAGATACTCAACCAACTATTTCTATTCCATTCTAAATATTACGGCAACATCTTCAAAAATAACTGGATATTAGGGATGATGTCAGAAGAGAGCAGAACACAGCCTTGAGAAACCTATTCACCACAACATAAAGTGCTTACTAACAACGACCTTTTAACTCAAATCTTAATCCGATTACCTATTCTTTGTATTCATCTGTTTGTAACCGTGTCTAAAGAATGGCTAAGAATTATTACATCCCCTCTTTTCATCAAAAACCGCAGCCAAATCACTGAAGTTGATCCTCCTGTTGTTCTTTTTGTTAATCACATCAAATCTTTGTTTGAAAGTGATTTTGTGTTGTTAGATCCCAAACTTCAGTCAAAAAAATCCGATATGGATAGGTCCTTCACTCTTGGCTCCACTGAGGAAGCTGATAATGTTAAGATCTTGCAGTCTTGCAATGGTTTGCTTCTGTGTGGTGGTTCGAGGTTGCTTGTTTTTGATTACGTGTATACTCCATCCACTAGTTAGTATAAAGAGCTTCCGTATCCAGATTGCTCGCTTAATAATTCACCTTATTATAGCAGTGTTGGATTGAGAATCGCCTTTGATCCTACAAAATCACCGCACTATAAATTGGTGGATGTTGGATGCACATCTTGTGACATTGGTATACAAATTTATTCTTCAGAGACAAGCAAATGAAGCCTTTGCATGGATCGTTTTAACTACTTCAGTTTTGATCATTTTGATAGTTCAATATATTGGAATGATGGGTTACATTGGCTAGAAACCAAGAATAGGCAGCTTATACATTACAGCTAAAATATTGAAGACCATGACCATCCAATTATAAAAACCATACCAATCCCTCAACGGGGAATGACTTTCCTAAAGTCTT